>JABUQX010038223.1:0-35000 GCA_015478945.1 Trachelipus rathkii
GCATAAACATACACCATGGTAGTGTCGTTTTGCGGTACGAGAAGATAAATAGTATAAATTAACATATCCTAATCAATATAAGACTAATTGAGACATTAATGCATAATACAACAGTTTTATATAGATGGTATTAAAATATAGATACAATTTTCAATCCTAATTGTGTGACAGTTTTATCTAGATCATGTCGACAGTTGATTTGATCGAAGTTCTTAGCAATGCTGAATACTGTGATAGACTTTCTGTGTCTTCACCACCGTCTGCACACCCTCCCTACAAGAATTGTGGCATAAAAAAATTGCATATGTGGTTACCATAAAGTCGCATTCTGAGAAATTATGGGTCTATATTTTGTCAGCTACGCAATCACTCAATTGGCAATAGAGGTAAAATGGATTAAACCTCTCACGTGTATTTGGGTTGTAACATGCTATTCTTCGCGACACCAGCACGAGTGCAAAAGATCTCACGGAAAGAAAGTTCTCCTCACGAAAAGTCATTGTCTCATCACTCCCGCAAAGTAACCGAACTTAACAAGATGACCTTGCTGCGAAATTCTTCTGTTAGCAATAGTTAATAATCAAATTTCACACCAACCTTCAACAGCATAATTTTCTTTATTATAATAAATTTAATGAAGTTTTTCCTCAAAAAGATTACGTATTATAATTAAATTTAAAGAAAAGTAATAATTTATAATTAACAAGAGTTTATATAATATAACACTTCAGAGTATACGATATTTCTAATATTAATGTAATCTTAAAGAATTATAAATTGTAACCAAGTACAGTTCACTTACACTGTATACCAAATCTCTCAATTTTAAAACTAAACACGCAAATTTATCTCACTATTTTAGAAGTGCGAACTCTGCCTATTATCACATATAGTCTAGCCGGAACACGAGTCTGTCAACACGGAATATCATCTCTGAAAGAACCGAGATTTGTTTTGTGGTGAAATTTCAGTGTGTTCTCGATACATAGCTAGAGAGTACCTAATACTAGGAGGCTACTTACTCCTATTTGTATTAAAATTACAAGAGTATAAAGATATCGTATGCACAAAAAAAAAGCCGCTAAGGACAGCTATAAGGATATCTACTTGCACATTTACAGATGAGGATGAGGACTCGAACAGCTTAAACGTCGATTATTAATATATATACCGTAACTATTGATGAAAGTATAACTATGATGATCAATATATCAGCTACCATAAATACGCACGTAAAATAGAAATGTAGGTACAATAGTATGAGGTCATTATATTACTCAGTAATAATATAATAACTATAAAACTAATAAAGTATAAGTAAAAAGTACACATTCTAAGAAATAGCCTGTGTTAGTCCTTAATACATGTAAACTAGAATGCAACAATATTCAACATAAAAACAGGAGAGCACGTTAACACATGTTGTAAGTATCAGGTAAATTATTATAATAATCAGTAATTGTCTCTCTACTTAGCAAAAAATTTAGTTGTTATTTTTATTTATTTTTCTATTTATCTTTATGTCACTAGCAACTACGAGAGTTGACGAAAATTAACCGCTATCATTATTCACTCTTCTTAGTGTTCAAACACTAGTACAGTAATAGCGTGCTGATTAAGAAATGTTATAATCGGTCATTCAAATTAGAACTCTCACGTCAAACAATAGAATGTTTTTTACATTTTTAAGATACATTTCTCATCTCGACGTTAATATATATATAATAATTGTTACGCTACACCGTTCACATATCATCAACAGTCGATATGTTGCTATTTTCCATGAAACTTAAATGATAAGATATTTTCACATTGATCATACAACTGATCAGTACACAGTGAGAAATTGTAAGTGCTTCTTTAATGAAGGTCATACCATTAAGGGACACAAATTTATGAAGAAAATATTACTACTACATTCTGAAGTCTCTAAAGTTATACAATTTTTACTACCCTCTATATTTAACATTTGTGCTATATGATCTAAAAATAGGGAAATTGAACCTTCTCACGATTAGAGAAATTGCTTGAAAACAAATTCGCATAATTTCCTGGGTGATGAGCAACTTACTTTCACAGATAGAGTTGTACAATAACACTGTAAACATCTTAGAGCGATGCACCGATGCTTTAACTATTTATCTTCATCGATAGATATATTAAAATGAAAAAACACATAATTTTAATTATATTATTTATATATCTCGCTCTCTCATAACATATACACGCTAAATGGTCATTCATACTACTGAACTTAGGATTAATATAAAAAATACTAAAAAAAATGGAGTGCAACACAGAAATAACCTCACATTAAACATTTACCAAATATACAACATTAATATAATATAGTGAGTATCAGTTAAATATTGAGATATTAATTAAATATTCCAATTTTGGTAAGACCATTCACAATCTTGAGTTAACAGTATATTAGTATATGTATATAAATTAAGTATTAAATAGAAAATTATATACATATAGTAATTGCTTTTATAAATAGTTAAAATAGTGCCTTTACGACGAACACAATAATCGCTCCAAACTAGTATATATTAAATTTACTGATATATTTTGTGTACGTAAAGGGAATACTCCCATTAGAACGATTTAAAATAGTAGACTCTATTTTGAAACTGATACAGGACGAATAATACCCATCAAGAATTGAAACTAAAATTTGATACTCTCTATAACACACAAGCTTGATGCGCGAATTACATAATAACACACTACACTAGTCATGGGTCACAACTTAAACAACACTTGGTGATAGCTTTAATATATTAGGTATAAAGGTCATATTTTTATAAAAGGACATGTTTATATGAATCTAGAGCTTACACGATATCTGTAGAGAAAACTTTAGTGAGATGATCTAAAATGTTGCAGAAATTAGATGTACGCTCTAACTTTGTTATTTTGCTATCTAGTCGAGTTTTTAGACAAATATGAACTTTTAGATAAGAGCCTTTATCACCCGGTCAATCTTGAAACTTATGCTCTTTTTTTATTCTGACGTATTTTTAAAAAATCTATGAGCAGAGTGACAATAGTTTTAATAGGTATACAGCGATATATTTATAGTCATTTTATTTCTTCTAAGACTTTACCGCAAATTTACTCTTCTCTCTCTCCATCAGCGATACGTACCGTGCTTCTAAAACTCAACATATAATACTAACTCAAAAGAAAATAATGCTGCACTTAGAGATATTTTATATATTACATATAAAAATCTACTACATCTATCGCCAGTAATTACTTTTTTAATACTTAAGAAAAGTCCACAACCCATTAGAAAAGCCCAAGTTTTACACAATTAAGAAAAGGAAATTTGTTGAACGTTTCATTTTCTTTCATACTAATTTGTTTGATTTCATCATTATGTAATAATTAGTGTTAATTATTAGAGTAACTTTACTATTTTTATGCAATTAGTGATATTGTGAACCGTACCATAATTCTATTATGAGAATATCAGAAATAGATGAAGAAGAAGAAGATATTAAACCCTCGAAAACGAAAGGAAGTATTTAATGCGTAGTATTCGTCATATGTAATAAACTGTATCGTAGACATTATAGGATACAATCATCGTATCTTATATCTTCAAAACATACTCTCAGCCGGATATTATTTCAAGCAAGACATGGATACGTCTTGTGTATATAAATTAAAAATAATGTATATATATATTTCTTAATTATCTCTGCATTAGTATTTTTCTATTTCTCAAATATGAGGAGGTCGTTGAAGAAAATATAAAATAGTTACAGCATATATATATTAACGTTATATGCTTTATGATACAAAACTTGCTTATATATTAAAATCAGTTATCTATAATTTTTAATATGTAGTTATTACTTGTAATTACATATTCAAATGATATAGTTTTATTAAATAATAATTAGTTTTATATTATTATAATATATGGTAATATAATGAATTCTATGACTTATATATAAAAAAAATTCTATATGTTTAATCTAAATTACGTGATTAATAATAGTTTGCTCTTAATGTTAATGATATATTATAATATTAAAATAGAATAACTTGTTTCGTACTCCGGTGACTTTATTATTTATTCAAATACAATAAAATAACTATTTATATACTACATAGATAAATCAATTGGACTTATAATAATACAAACAATAGAATAGAATGTTTTACTAGTATTATGAAATACATATGAATAAGATATTATAAATAAATAAAAATAAAAAATACGTTGAAAAAAGAACATCGTTTGCATTCTCGACTAGTAATTGAGTACTATTGCGTAACCCAAAGGGATATGTATGCATTGACTGTAACCTTACTACTACGGATAGGCTAGAGTATAATATATATATATATATCATTACCGTAATTACTACTAGGCGTATATTATATATGCTAAACTGCGTAGAGTGCAGTCGAGCTGCATCAGCGGTAGGTTCAAACGAAGATATAACGCGGATTATAGAAACTGGCTGGCGTCATAGCTCGGGCGAGCGCCTATATACCTATACATCGAGTGGGACCAGCATAGTAAATAATACCTAACTTCATATAGCCATATATTTACTTTAATCTCATAATGATAAGTGAACAAAGCTCACATAAATCTTATATGAAGCGTAATAACTTCTACAAAAACATATTACGAATTAGCATAATATTTTAACACACAAAAATTGGTATTGTATACTTCAATAATTATATTTCTATATCTCGACACTATAGGTCACCGGGTGACATAACCTATGGTAAGCGTCACATTTTAACTCTCATTCTACGAACTACACTTATCATAACTATCTTATCTTTATATATCTCCTTCTACACATGGGGAATTCCCTCATGTGTATTTCCTATTTTCTCATCTCTCATAAAATAACTTCTTGAGCCACGTCTCTTGCTCTTTTTAGGTATAAGTCTGACGAAAACACCGGAATCGCAAGAACTGCACAGCGGCGTTCCTCTACACACCCGTCGGCAACTCACTAACAGCGAGCACCTAAACTAGAAAACAGTCAATCTCTAATGCAGTCTCTGAATCTTCCAATACAGCGTTCTTTCAAGAGTCACCGATTATCTCTAAAAATATTGTCAAACTTGGAACTTTTCTTAGCAGTATTTCTCTTGGCCTCTTTCCATTCACTCACTAATTGTGTTATATTGATGTATATACGTAAGTAACTGAGCTCTTCAGGCTAAGCTCGCTGTCTTATCCATATCTCACAAGTAAATTGAGATAGACCCGAGTACAACACGTAGGGTGCGCAATCCTAATAAAAACGAGACGCAAATATTCTTAATTTCCTACACGTCACTCGAAAACTTGCATTCTAAAGCTTCCTCGACACAGACAATATACATCTTAACGAAACAATTAATCACACCCTGAACTATAAACAAACCACACTTCCTGTAGTGATGTTAGGTATCTTGAACCATCTGTCGCTGTTTCTTGACTTCTAATGTTCTTGCTATCTTTTCTGTTCCTTTAACCCGCAAATTCATCACAGCTGTCGAGAGAAAAAATTTAATTATTAAGATGTTAGTGAACAACCTTATATAAGGGTCACAATTACAAGCCGTGATCAATTTCCAGTCAAAACTCATTTTTGCTATTAAAACCTAAAGAATGGCTATATTCTATACAATTATACAACCCTCCCCCTTACAAATTTTAACCTATATAATATACGAATAACTATAATACACCCTGTATAACAATATACTTATATAGTGCAGGGGGCAACTACTCAAGAAACTGAGATGCTAAAAGAGTAAGCAACCACTTGAATTAATAATAAATTAAAACAAATATAAATAATAATTATAAATATTAATAAAAAATATTAATTATAATGATTTACGTAATAATAGTAATTAATTATCATAACAATGATAAAAAAACAGGATGACTCATAATTATAAAATAATCAACTAATTAATTATATATTAATATTATAAAATTTAAAATATAATCATAAAGTACATAGACAGATCCTCAATCCTATATAACTGGATGTCTCATAATTAAAATAATTTGCTAACTTATGAATTATAATGAGTCTGCAGAAACGAAAGTATGATTATAGAAAATCAACGACGTATTTATGACGCTGTGAAGTAAAGATCTAATCAAAAAAAAAATGTCGCACTTATTATCTCATAATAAAATTATATAGTTTATCAATGACATTTATAGAAGAGTCTTTGTTAGATAACAGTTATCAAATTTATGTAAATTTAATTGAAGATGCAGATGAAAATCTTAAGTAAAATTGGAAAATGAAAATTTGAGAATTTAAGCTGTTTCTAAAGAATTTTCACTTGGCAAGCTTTATTCTCATTTGATTTTCCGAAAGGATTCAAAAACCTTTCTCAAATTATCCATGTGTGGCTCTAGCGTTTCAAAACGTCGTCGAGAAAGATTATATATATACACTATGAGTTTAAGCTATTAATCGCTTATAAACATTTATTTTGTGTGACGCTACACAACATAGGCACCACCAAATAATAGCATGCAGACATTACTCTTACTACAACTATGCTACTTAATTTAAAAATATTTTATTTTATTACATTGAGAATAAGATGACAAAATACTCTCACAACTCTGAGGCAATAAAATGTTTTAATTACTTCAATAAATGATTTCTGCTAACAAAAAATTGTGAATTTAATGTTTTAAACTTTTTTTTCATGTTTCAGTTAAAATGTATTAAATTTAACAATATAGGTAGGATCTTTTTAATTAAATACCGTTTTAAATTATTAAAATATTATAATAAAAAAATTATAGTGTAATATATATATAACTATAATAACCTATATATAATATAATCTAGATATAGTATATAATTAAAGTATATCTTAATATATCTAGTATATATAATATATCCTAGTATATGAATATATATTATTAATATATAATATATATAATAGAATATATATATAAAAAATAGTAATATATATAAATATAATGAATATCTATTTAATATATATTATTTATATACGTAATGATGTACAAAATTTTTTAGTATCTAAGAAAATTTAGAACATAGAAGTAGTATATTAGAAAATCCTATATATATTATAATATATATATATAATTTATTATATATATACTAGTATTATATTATTATACATAATATATATATATATATTTACGTATATAATATAATGAAATTATAGTATAATAAATTATATAATATGTTAATTTATATAAATACAATAATATAATATATATAGTATTAATTTACATACTATATAAGCTAATATATTATATTTATTCATTTAGTATATATAATATTTATGATATATATTATTTACCATTATAAATATATATATTATACGGTATATATATTACTAACAATTACTATATAATATATTATATACTATTTATATATATTATATATATATTATAATATATTATAATATATATAGATATTAATCTAGGTATAACTAGTAATATATATGGATGAATAGCTCTGTATTATATCACTCATAGTACTTCAATATATTTCTATATCCAGACAAAAGTCTAACATTTTTGAGTGTATTATGAGTGTAATGCACGTACGAATAATACAATACCTCAAGAAAAAAAGCGATAGACAAGCCAAAATCTATATAAGAACAATGTGTAGGCATTATATAATAATCAACAAGATCTTCCTATAATCTATATACGCCTTTCGGTCCTTAATCTACACGTGACCCTAAATTTCAGTTGTTTCTTATGCAAGATGTCTTGCATAAGAAACAACTGAAAAAGGGCCACGTTGATTTAAATACTTACACAGATACCTCTCTACTGGCAGAAATAATACAGATTATCTTATACCCTTCATCTAGGGGGCTTTACGAAAAATTCTCAGTAATTTTGCTCCACACTTAACTATATTTACGTAAAGCCATTAACTATATCGAAAACCTATGTTGATTAGTTACATAGTATCCTATACGATCCGATATATGGGGGTAACAAATACATGGATATTTATATTAGTTTCACTTTAGGCTATATACTAATAGTATGAGGTACTACCCATAATAAAAGCCATATATGATAATAATAGAGTACAATATATATACATTATTTAACCATATATACTCCCTTCAAAACAATTATATCACATACCTTCTAAATTACTTAACTATTTATTAGTTAAGCTATTTATTATTTTATATATATATATAGTATTATATATATATATTAACTATTATATAATTAGTACCGCCTACTACTATATCTAGTATTATTATATACAACATTATATATTATACTATCTTATACTATATATTATATATAGTATCATATATACATATTATATATATATAGTATTTGTATCACCACGTATCAGTTATTATAATATGATATACTATATATTATATATATCTATATAGTATATACCATAATCATATGATATACTATTTACTATAAGTAAATATTATATATATATAGTATATATATATATACTTATACTTATATAAGATAGTCTATATATATATATTTCGGGGCGGCAATTTTTTTACAATCGAAGCGAGATGCGTTTTATGGTTTATATCTATATATATCAATATACTATATATAAAAGTAGCTATAATTACTTAATATATATTAATTTATATAAGTAACAAACCTATTATATATATAATATATAGTATATAATTATTTAATATCTATAATATTATATGGGTTAATAATTTAACATTAAAGAATTTTTCCTATCCCACACACCTATGCTCGCTGTTACTAAATCTAATAATAATATCAAAGTCTTTCCAAATTAAACCCTAGTACCCTACAAATCTTAAAAACACCCGTTTATCTTCAATTCTGCTTCTTCATTCAAACTACACAACTCTACCTCAAACATATAGTTTATAATATATATCTGGTCGAATTCAATTTACTTTTAATCTCAACACTATCAACATACCTATTATATACTACTACTCACCGAAATGTCAATATATATATGAACAGGTACTAGATCATAAAACTTTTTCCACTACAACTAAATAGAGTTCACTAAGTTAATAAGCATTGAATAGAATGTAACATTATAATATATAATATATCAACACCCATAAGTGCAATATATACATCATAATAACTCTATCTTGTATGAGAGCATCACTATGAGTATTGCAAAGATTATAAATTATCAAATACTAAGCTAAACACATTCACAAGTAATGAATATACATCTATTTACTAACTTACTCTATCATTAAATCATTAATCCAAATCTATCATCAATTATCAACAAATATATTTAAAGAGATCTATTATATCAAAATATATTAATATTTAATATAAAAAATATAGTAATATTTATTATATAAATTACATTATATATTATATGATTATTGGTACATATAAAGATTATCTTATATGTTTGAGTATTAAAGTATTATATTAGTACTAATATTAATAATGATATATATAATATATATAATAAGATATATATATAATATAATATATCCTACGCCCCTTTGAATGTGCAATTTATCAACTTTCTTAATCCCGCATACTATAATATGATATAAGAATAAATAAGTATATATTATATAATAATTATCATCATAATATATAATATTAGTATAATTAACATTAATGAATTAGATTGAACTTTTTTAATAAAGTCCATTCCAATTTCAAAAGAACTAGAAAACTAATATTATATACAAATATTCACTATTCAGTCAATTATGTTAATATTGCGGGCCATATTTAACATATTTTAAATTAATGCTAAATGTTGAAGTACACCCTTAAAATTAATGCTAAATATTGAAGATTATGTCGCAAAAAGTATTTTGTATGTAAAATTATTTAGCTAAATTTAAACTATGAGTGAATTATGATATGTAATGTATGGGTAGTACAAACGATTGTAATTTAAAAATCTATACTACCTTGCCAATATAATCTTTAATAGTTAGATTATAATATATTTTTTATTTTTCCTTACGTTGCTGAGTATAATAAGGGAAAATTAATTTCAGGAACATTATAAAAAAATGTAATTATAAATATCAAAAGCCTTATATAAGTCTATAATTGTTCTGAAGAAATAAAATCCTGGAACTTGAACAGAACACCCAGCTTCAGATTACAGATTCGTTCATTATAACTTTATCTCAATTATTAATTTTTACTACTTATAATCAGAGATATATATATATTAGAACCCATTAGTGTAAAATAAATCCTTCTGAATTTTCAAAGCTAAGAGTGATCAAGTTAGTGAGCCATTTTTAGCATCGATCGGGCAGATAGAATTATCAGCATTAAAGATATACAACAAGATAGAACAATATAGAATATACTTATTACGTTACAAAGTTATATTAGTAGTACTTCAGTAAGTTAATTTATAAAGACAAGAGATGACTAATTGTTGAGAGAAGAGATGTTAGCCGTCCGATTTATTATCCCTAGAATATATATATCCGTTATCACAAATTAGTTTAAGTAAGAAAAGAATTTTTTCAATATTCACAAACATAAAGCTTTTCAATAAACATATATAACTTCATCCAAATAAGTACAATCAATTTCAATCATATGATTCGTTTCTCATTTATGAATAAACCACAACACATATGTCAGAGAGCTCTCACTGAAATCACTAACATAATATAATTAGTGATCTCTAAAATTTCGATCATAATATTATTCTAAAAATGATATATTATGCTTATATATATTATAAATTATTATTTATTTAGTTAATATAATAAATTTTTTCAGATTTTATTATTTACAAATGTTTCAAAATAATTTAATACGATATATTTAAAGCCTTATTATAAAATAATACTATTAATTCCCTCAAATATATAAAGTTAATTTCTCCTAAGCTAAGAGTTTTTAACTTATGTAAAAATAATATAAATGATAAAGATAATTGACCTTTAGTGTTGAAATTTCTAAAATAACGTATAAATTATCAATTATTAAATTTAATAATGACAATAAGTCTTAAATTAACTTCGAATAATACCAAGTGTTCAATATCATATTTTTTTGGTAATATGAAAATTTATACAGAACTTACTAGAGGTTTCACGAGCTTCTAGAAGACACTCACAGAGTCATACTACTCAAACACTACCATAAGATACATTGAAGGAGACAATTCATTCATGGAACTAGTTGCCACTGACAGAGTATTACTGAGAGTTCACATATAATATTAGTCGAGAAATGAAGAATAGTGAGGTGAACAAGCTATTCAAACTGGAATATAAAGATATTACTCAAATATATAAATATATAAATTAAATACATTACTAAATTACATAATTCATAAAGTTAATTTGATAAAATATACAAAAAACGGACGTTAAGGATATATGATATAAATTATTTAGATCTAATATTAACTCAGTGACCGAAAATAAATACTATACATTCAACAAGATATATTTACGTAGACGTAGAATACTAGAGAATTTATAGAAACTAGGCGTGAAGACTGTTATCAAATTAATATATATCATATATATATTATATATAATAATATATATATAATATTATATATATATACTAATAAATATATATATATATATATATATATATTAGATATTTAAATATATAATAAATATATATCATTATACTTTATAATTTATCATATTATAATAATATATTAAATATATATTAAATATCTATATATATTATTAATCATATATTAATTATATAAATATATATAACTAATATATATATAATATATATATATATATATGTATTATTACTAATAAACTAACAATAGTACATAGCAAATAGGAATTTATCAATTATTGAGAAATCTCCTGATAAACACTGTCATAGTTTAGAGAAAATGTAAAAAAAAAATAAAAAAAATATAAATAATATTAATAATAGATAAGATTATATTATTCATAAATTTAAAGGGAGAGCCTAAATAGGTCACTTACAAATGTTTATGATGAGATTTAAAATAAATTAAACTTTCTATAATATTTTGCTTATTTTTGTTAACTAAAGAATAACTCTTCTCAAAGGTTAATACTCTATAATCAATACCGCCAACGCGATGGCAGGATCGGGGTCCTCCAGACTTACCAGGGAACTTAACACGGTAGGTACAAAGGACACTAATTTCCTCACCCCCCCGGAAGGGTAACTCCGGAATACCCCTCAGTTTTAATGTATTTTATGAGGTTTAAAGAACAAGCGGGGTTACCTAAATAGTCTTGCTTCTCCTCAAACTGAGGTAGGAGAAATTAAGAGAATAGCTATTTGAACGTCTCATATAAATCTGCAGGTCATGATGGCTTATATATAAATTATATTTAATTAATAAATAAGTATATAGGTATCTGAAAATAATTGTATATATCTATTATATTTATCATTATATTATGATATATAAAATATAATTATATTTATATAATAATCATATATATATATATATGATATATATATTATATAATAGTTAATATATATTATATATATATAGTATATAATATATATTATGTTATAATATATAAAGATTAATATATATATAATATATATATAATACTATATAGTATAATAAAGTATATATATATATCCATATATATAATTAGTAATTAATATATATATAATAGATATCTATAATATATAGAGTATATCGTATTAATAGATATATATAATATTAAGTATAATATAATATATATCTATATGTATATAGATAAATATATTATAGATAATTCTTATATATATATATATACTTATAATATAATACTATAAATATTATATAAAATTTATATAATATAAATTTTATATAAAGTCTAACTATTAATGTATCTACTAAACTTATAATAGTAAAAAAATGATAATGTAAATAATAATATATATATATAATAAATATATAGAAATATATTAATATACATGGGCTGTTTTTGAGTAGCCAGAGTAGCAAACGAATAATGCCTTAGTGACCCCCAAAAATATAATAGCTCCAAGCATAAACGTATATATATATAATAAATATATACGTATAATATATATTATGAATAAATAATATATATATATATATAATATACAGATATAGTTATATATTAAATATATATTAAAATATATAAGATATAATATAATATTATATATGATAAATAATATATATATATATACAGTTATAATAAATTATTTTTAGTATATATAGTATATTATATAATACATAAATATAATATATTAATAATATATATATATTATTATTATATATTTATAATATAGTATATTATAAATTAAGATAATATAAAATCTTTATTATCATATATAATATGTATATACATAATAATAGTAGTAATATAATATAATAAAATAATATATTATAATATAAATGATTATGTTATGTTACGATAAGCCGCCGACTTAAATTCTACTCGATTCCCTTTAATATAGCGATGTGGCAACGTATCTTTCTCTGAGTCATACAAATATTCTTTTCTATAGGCAGTAACTTCCCGGTATTTCCGACCGAATCAATACAGTATTTTGTTAAAAAGAATCCCAATTATATATAGCAAGAAAATATATTATATAATATATATAAAACAATAAGAAATTGGAATTAGATAACTTGAATCATGCTTATTAACCGGCTTACCTAATCTAATTTCTTGCAGAATCATGACTCAGCTTTCAACAAGTCTGCCAATGCTGAGAGACCCTTCTAGAACTAGAGCTAAGTTGCTCAGGAGACAATAGTGTTATTTCAGGGTTATTATGAAAGTTCTGTGGGAGTTGGAGTTAGTAATAATAATCTTTTGAATTTTATAAATAATTATATTACTGGATTGTGCTCTTTTTAATAAAATGAGCTCTTAGTTATAAATAAGGAATATTGATCGAGCATTTAAGTTCAATAAAAAATTTAATTTATGCCTCCTTGGCTACGCCAATAAAATATATATATATGATCATAGATAATATATATAATATATATAATTAATATAATATATATATATATAATAAATATATAAATAATATTATATAATATATTATATAATACTATAGATATAATATAATCATTTGCCTACTACAGAATTTACAACTGAACCGCGAAAAATAATATAATATAATATATTATGATAATATATTATAAAATATATAATATATGTATATAATATATATATATAGTATGAATACGTAGTATATATATATAAATATTATAAGAGATATTCTATATTATAATAATATTATATTCTAATATTCAATAATTATAATTTTATAAGTAATAATAAGAATATATAACTATATAATAATAAACTAGAATAATAATATCAAAATATAATATATATAATAAATAAATATAATTATATATAATATATATATTAATAGTATATAATATAATATATAATAAAAGATAATAAAAATATTAAAAATAAATAATAAATTTATAAATAATAAATATAAAAGAAATTAAATATAAAAAATAAGTAATAATATATCTAAGTATTTTAATAAGGGCTTCTAGAAGACGGAGCAGACGTGATCGAACCTTTGTGAACACCACAAGTGTAAGATTTAAGGGATGAAAGTTCATTTTAATTTAAAACATTAAGGATTAACATATAAATTTAGAAAAATTGCTGTTGTGATGTGTTGTGATTGTTGTTTGCTACTGTTGTAGTTTAAATTTTTTAAAGCAGATAAATTGATATCGTAGGCCTAGTGAGTCGGCTAGTGTAGTGGTAGGTAATGTAGTGGGAGTGGTAGTTAGTGTAAGTGGTAGTGGTTAGTGGTAGTGGTAACAGGTAGAGTTGTCGGTAGTGGTAGGGAGTCGAAGTCGAAGTCGAAAGTCGTAGTCGAGTTCGTGTGTGTATCGTGTCTTTAGTCGTAAGTCGATAGTAGTAATAATATTTGAACTTAAAATAAATATGCTCATACAGCAAGACTTACATTACTACTGATAGCCAATATTAACGTTCTGCACCTTATTAAAAATAAAAAAATTTTCAAATACTCATATATCTACATGTCGGCTATCTATGATAAAATAAGAAATAATAATATCATAATAATAATATCAAATTATTAATAATAATAATAAATAATAACTATAGAAGTAAATGAAAATATAAAATAATAATGTATAATAAAAAAAAAATATAATATGAAAATAATAAATAATAATATAATAATAATAAGATAATAATAATAATATAATTACAATAATATAAAATAATAATAATAATAATAACAATAAAATAAATAAGTATAATAATAATAATAATAATAATAATGAATAATAAGCATAAAAATAAAAGATTAATAATACAAAATAATATATAGAATATATAATAATATATAATAATAATAGCAGATATAATAATATAAGATACCGCTCTGAAAATTCTTTATAAATATAGTCAATATCTTAATAAAAATGGATTAGATTAGATTACCGTGCAAAATCACTATTTTACAGCGATCGACTTACAAATTAGTGATTAAATTTCTGCTTCATTTTGTTTGATTCTTTAAAATTGTGTAAAAATCGCGGAAGAGTAGAGAGAGAGAGAGAGAGAGAGAGAGAGAGAGAGATAGAGAGAGAGATAGAGAGAGGAGAAAGAGAGAAGAAGAGAAGAGAGAGAGAGAGAGAGAATGAGAGGAGAAGGAGAAGAGAGAGAAGACGGAGGAGGAAGTTTTAACCCTTTGAACGTTCATCCAACCATATTCAGTTTACAAATTTGCACAATTGGCCAGAATAGAATAATGGTGAATATTCACCATTTAACTCATCATAAAGCTACTTTCTCCTCTTTATGCTCTTTAAATTCCTAGGCTAATATGGACAATTATTCTTTTCGGACGTATACTTAATTATATATTATATATATTAATAATATATATAAATTAAAATATATATATATATATATATATACAGTATATATTATATATTACCATATATATATATAGTATTATATTAATATATATTAATAATAATTATATATATATATATATATTAATCATATATTATATATATAATACTACATATTATTAATTTATTTATTTACTATAAAAATATATTATTAAAATAGTATATATACTATATTATATTATATATATAATATATAAATATATATATAATATATCATATATATAAAATATAAGTAATATATAATAATAGATAAATATAATATATATTATAATATATAATATAAGTAAATATATATAATGTATATATATAATATATTATATATATATATAATTAAATACTATATATAAATATATATATTATTAATTATTTCATTGGTACTTCATCTAGGTAGGCATTTTATATTAATAAATATATTATATATATAATTATATATATATATATATATTATATAATAATATATTATATAAGTATACTAAAAGTAACTGACTTACTTGTACTGTTCTAGTAATAAATTATTTATCGAAAAAAATTCAACAAAGCGCCAAATACGCGATAGCGCAGGACTCGGGTTAAGTAGAGGGAGATTTGAATTGAGTAGAAACAAGAAATGAATGAATCACAAAACGGGGCCAAAAAGAAGGAGCACGCAGGCGGGGGGAACTATGCCTGGAGTGCAAAATCATTACAACCCATGTGCCGAAACAGCACCTTGCTGCGAGGTGTTTGAAGGGTGTTGGCACCTCGATTGGAAAGCTCCTAGAGCACTTGCCCACGGGTACTAAATAGAAAAAGAATAAAGACCACATCGCGCCTCAAAGTAAGGTCATGCGAACTAGAAATACGGCAACGTTTATAAGTCTTTTGCTGCTGACCCTATCCGAAGCCGTGTGAAACCTGAGCCCAAATAATGAAGCATACTAGATAAAAGGGTGATAGACCCTTTTATAACGAGTACTGGAAGAGAAAAAAGTCCGCAGTTTAAACAGG
This sequence comes from Trachelipus rathkii, assembly GCA_015478945.1. Taxonomy (NCBI): domain Eukaryota; kingdom Metazoa; phylum Arthropoda; class Malacostraca; order Isopoda; family Trachelipodidae; genus Trachelipus; species Trachelipus rathkii. The sequence continues at coordinate 16,899 of JABUQX010038223.1, forward strand.
AACTCCATTTGAAGCGCCCTACATTAACCATTGTGATGAGGTTCAATACTTTTTTGTTATTTAGGCCAAGATTTTAATTGCAAAGGCAGACAAGAACCCTCGAAAAGTTAGGAAAGTTAAGTGTTAGAGGAAGATTTGTAAAAGTGGGTTTAAAAGAAATTAAGTCAAGCAAAGGTTGAACGACCCAGACCGGAAATTCATCAGATCAGCGAGAATGGAATCGAAAGAAAGACGAAGCAATTCTATGAAAGTAAAAGAGGACAGAATGAAAGAATTGAAGAATGAAGGGGACAGTCATCGCAATGAGGGATAGAGTTAATTCAGACGAGAAGATCAGTAAGAAAAGCAGAATAAAGTAGAAGAAAAGACAGAGCCGCTGAGGATAACCACTATTGGCAGACAAAGAAAATTCCCATCGAAGCAACAGACCGATATGAGCGATTGAAAGAAAGCAACTAATAACAAAGAGGAAGGAGGAAGCAAGAGGGGGAGCTTGGAGAGAGATGACGCTGCCATTTCCGTCAATGCTTTGATATGTCAATCGCCACCACGTAAGTCTCCCCGTAATTCCTAAGGGAGAAAACCATAAAATCTGTTTAGATGGAAAGTAATTCACAGTGACCTCGAGCCGAAAGGCCGTACTGGCGATCGGAAAGAAGAATGAGATTCCAGATGGCTAAATAAATTTGAGAAGGGTTCAAAGATTCTTAGATAGAATATCAGTTAACTATAGGCGATAGTTAAACTAGAGCGCTTCTTTTTTCGGGAATAGTTATATAATCGCGCTTCCACAACACTGAAGGGAAAGTCTGATTTGAGGCATAGAAATATAGTTGAACGATAGTAGGGCAGCAGTGACGCACACCACTCAAGAACCGAGAATTCATCCGGGCACCCGATTCTTAACGATCATGAATTAGGAGCCATGCACCCGATCAAATGTAATTTAAGCATAGCATAGGACACACTGAAAGGGAGAAGGAGAGGAAAAATCAGTCGTCAGGTTAGTTAGCTGGAATAGTAGGCTGAAGAATGCTGTCAGTGAGAGTTAGCAACAGAACCATCAGATCGAAAAGAAGGAGGAAAGAAGATTACAGAATTGTGGAGATTTTCTTTGGCAAGGAGGCCAGAAGACTGTAAGTAAGGAGAACAGAGGTGGGCACTTCGTTTGAAAGCCGCTTTGCTCTCGAAGATATCCCTCAACGATTCTACGTGAATGAGAAAGAGCGAGTATAGGACGACGGATTTGTCCACCAGATACGCATGTCTAGCCTGAGCCCAAGAACATACTAATCAACCAATGTGGATTATGAGGAAGAATTATATATCGAAGAATGATGAAGCCTGCCGCCCATCAGCGTTCGCTCCCACCTGTCACAGAACCGAAGGTCGCCAGAGGAAGCAGTCATTCTCAATTGTTAGCTAGAAAGCAGAGCCAAAGTCAATCTACACGATCAAAGGCCAGAAAGAACGCACAGGGATGGTTGGAGAGAAAGTATTAAATAAAATTAATTTTGGTCAGATTTACGGATAAGAAGGTGTGTAATTTAAAGAGAAGGACATGTTGAAACATAGTCAATTGTTCAAGAATTGGTTTGGGACGATCCGGAATGTTGGTCTTTAATTAGTCTCGCCAGATCGTTGAAATGCTGAATGATTCGGCCTCTTCCCACCTAAATCTGTAATTCCTATACTCATTTGTTGTAAATTGAAATCCCTAAATTGAGGCCTCAGTATTTGAAATTATGAAAAGCATCCATATATATATATTCTACAGGTAAATAATTATTTATATCTATATATATATATATATAATATTATAGATATTAATATAATATATGATATGAATATATAATAATATATATATATATATAATAAATATATAATTTATACTATATATATAATTAATATAAATAAATTTATGATTTATATATAGTATATATAAAATTATAATATATTATAATAATATATATAAGAATATAATATATATATATATATATATTATATATAATATATATATAACCCATTGTTATGCGGGCTAATTAGTATATATTAATATAATATATAATATATATATAGAAAATAAGTGCGAAAATAAAAAAAAATTCATAAGTAAGGTGAATGGTATTAGGTACGGTATCATAAACTGATACTTAATACAAATAGAAAAAAAGTCCCCCCATTGTAATTGGATAAGTTTTCAGATTGTTATTTATTATAACATATTGAAAATAGAGATTGTTGTTCAACACTTATTAAAACTTTCTGGTTTGCATTCACTAGGTTTCCTACACTTTCACAGCACCAGAATCAGTTTTGACAAGGAATCAAGGCTAGGTTCCGTTTTCTTCGTGGTTTTTGACTTAAGGGTATATAATCCCCAACTCATGACTTCGAGAAAGCTGCACATATTGTTTCTTGAAATCCATAGTGAACAGCTTCTGGCACTTCTTGGAGATAAACTCCAAAGACTGACATATGGGCGAGAAAATTACGGCATGAGGGTAAATAGTCTTCGATTTCCCATTGTGCATGTGCATGAAGGAATTTTTTCAGCTAGAAGATCACCTACGTACAATGCTTTGTAATGTTAAGATTCCCTTGCAAGTCTCAACAAAAATAAACCGTCTGCCATCAAGGTCTTGTCCACTGCTTCTTCTCTGACTTTGCCAATTTAGTATCTCGTAGTTTTACTATATGTAATGTAGAAAAAGTAATTCATACTCGGTTTGGTGTTGCTTAAAAAGTAGTTAGTCAAGGAACCTGCTTACAATTATATTATGGTTTGTACAAAATATAGACTACTCAGTAAGAAGGGATGGATTAGAGCAAAGGGATCGATCGCATTTGTCTGAGTCCTTGAGGTACATATACCCAAATATAATCACAATACGGGCAACCTCAACTCTCGGATGCGCTATATCCTTCCCCTATATTACGTATAATATATATATTATATATAATATAGATATATAATTATTATATATTATATTATATGTATATTATATATAAATATATATATATATATAGATATAATACTAATACATAATATAATATATTATATATATTATATAATAATATATATATTATATATAATATATTATATCATATAAATATATTATATAATAAATATATATATAAATATATTATAATAATATATTATATATTTTTGAAATATAATATATAATATATATATATACTAATATATATATTATATTATTCTATTTATAAATATATAATATAAGATATATATAGGTATAGTATATATATATAATATAATATATATAAAGAAAATAATATATTATATATATTATATAGTAAAATATAAATTATAGTAATAATATATAATGATATATATAATTTATAAAAAATTATGTAAGAGTACCTTTCTAGCGGTTGCAATACATCTTCTCAAATTTGTTAGCCTAAAAGAATACATCATCAAAAATAATCGTGGTATTCTTAGTAATAAGGAGTCTTATTAACATGTGGTAGTACTACTGAGTTTTGTGCAAATTTCAAGTTTGAAGATTTAAAAAATTTTGGTTTAAAATTTAACGGTAAATAATACAATGAAACTAGATTACTTTGTATAGGGAAGATCTCATTATACATCAAGTACTTTTTTCGTCTAATCATCGATAGGAGTTATTACATTTTCTCATAATAACCAGCCTACCAATTACCATTTCTCAAACTTTTCACTTATCATCATAAACAAAGTTATATATAACTTCCCTTTTTTTGCACTTACATATTATAACATATATATATATATATATAGATATATATTAATATTATATATGCATATATATAAACTAATATATAATTATATAGTTTTATAAAAAAATTATATAAAATAAATTAATATATATATATATATATATAATAATATATTATATTATAATATATAATTATTATATATAATAATATATATAGTATATATAAATATATATATATATATATATCGCTTACTATACACGCTCTGAAATCTAATATTTATTGACTAAAAAGTTAAAAAATGTTATCATAAATTTGTTAGACATGACTAATTAAAGTTGAAAAATTGGGTCATGGTACGAGCTGGTATAATAGAAGAATTAACATAACTCCTTAATGATGATTAGACAAAAGTTACTTGAATGTATATAGCATTTTGCCCAAATATACAAAGTCAAAGTTTCATAATTTTATGTATTCTAGGGTAAATTTTACAACCGAATTTGATATGTAAACCTTGAAGATATCCAAAATCAGTGGATACCACATGGTTATCACTATAATACTATGTCACGAATTTATTTAATGATGCTGTTTCTTTTAAAGTATCCACAAACTGAGAAAAATGTGCAAAGCAGAAAGGTTGCTATACATTATAATATATAATATATATCTATATATATCTATATTTATAAATATAATATATATATATTATGAGGTATAAATATATATAATATATGATAGTATAATATTATAGTATTATATATATATATATAATTATATATATACTAATATTATAATATATAATAATATAATATAAATATAGTATTACTATATAATATATACATATATAATATATTATATATAATTTATAAAATATAGCTAATATATAATTACCTTATATATATATAATATATATTATTATATATATAATATAACTATTAATAACTGATAAATAATATAAAATAAATAATATAATAATATATATAGGATGTTGAGTATATATATAACTATATATACTATGTATCTAATGAGTATATATATATAATAAGTATATATGTATAATATATACTATAATAATGTATATATTATTATTTATAAGTATAGTATTTAGGTAGTATATCTAATTAGTTAGGCGGAAGGGAAGTAGCCGCTACCGAAGAGAAGTTAGTCGTGCCCTTGGCATTAATATATTTGGAGTATGAAGTACTCTCCAGGAACTCAGTACAAATGATCGCACCCACTTTGCTCTCATCCACATCCTTCTACATAAGTAGTCTATCTTTGCATCACACCATAATATATGGACATTCTGTGACTACTACTTTCTCAAAACAGCAGACATACCGAGTATAATACAATCTTAACATTGCATTATAAAACTACGAGAAACACAAATTGTGACACAAGGCAATGAGACAGAAGAATGTGCAGAATATTACGGAGGACGCTATACTTTGTTTCGAACTTTCAAGACATTGCAACATTAACAAAAGCTATTGTTACCTTTTGAGTATTTTCCGAAAAAATTCCTTTAATGTAAAACCAAAGAATCGAGACCTTATATTACCCTCATTGCGTACTTTCACGCATTTATAGCTCAGGCTTTGATTTCTCTCCAAGAAATGCAAACAAGTTCACTAATGAGAATCAAAGAACAACTCATGAGACCTATCTCGACTCCACTGATTGGTATACTAGTCTCTTAGTGCCCAAAAAAACACAGAAACCGGACATCACCTTGAATAACCTGGGTGCTATCCAATAGTTTTTTTCCATGTTTGGTATTTTCTTGAAGGTTTAAAAGATGTTTCCCCACAACCCTGAGGAATTTAAACTAATCTTAATAAATAAGATAACAATACCGAGATTTTTCCTTCCTAATCGCTCTCGATACGCCATCCTCTCAAATATCACAACATATTGGTAAACATTTTAATCTTTCTAATTCTAAAACACTTTAGCGAGTCATTTATTCTAATATATACTATATAGTATATTATAATAATTTTCTAAACTGTACTAAACTTATAAAACCATTTCAACTACCTAAAATATTCTACATACATACATCCAAATATTGATATCTACATTATTTATATTATATACAATATATATATATATATATATATTATATATGATATATATATATATATATTATATTATAGTTATATATTATTTATATAATTATATATATATATATTATATATAATATTACTATAATATATAATATAATTGCATTTTCTGCATCAATTTAATCATCTATATAACAGATATGAAGAATTATTACCTGTGAATTATATAATCTGATCGCCTAAGTTACTAAGTTCAACTGAGTCCTCAATTAGGGATTTATCATGTACACAACTACTGAGTTGGGTCCTTCAATGATTTTAGGTTGGGGAGGAGCCGAATCATCAGCTTCCAACGATCTGGAGCAACTAATTAAAGAACCAACAAACATTCCGGATCGTCCCATTACGTTGTCGCTTAGTATGTTTACATAGTCTTTCTTGTTTCGTTTCAGCACATGTGTATTGAAGGATATCTCTCCTTAATTAATATTTTTGACTTTCTCTCACAGATCACCTTCCAATGTGCTTCTTCTGGCCTTTGAATCGGCTGATGGGGACTTGCTCTGCTTCTAGCTAATATAATTGAATGATGATTTTCCTCTGCGTACAGCTTCGGCTTCTGCGACAATGTGAGCTGTACGCTGATGGGACGAGCAGTTTCATTCCTTCTTCGACTAAATCATTCTCTCCCCATAATATGGTTCGATGCATGTTCTCTGGCCATCAGGCTAGAGACAATGCGTATCGGTGGTGGAAAAATTCTCGTTCTCCTATCATCTCGCTAATTTTCAATAGTCACAGAATCGTTGCAGATGACTCTTCGACAGCAAAGCGGCTTTCACTCAAACGAAGTGCGCTAACCTCTTGGGTTCTCCTACTTACAATTTTCTGCCTCTTGCAAAAACATTCCACAACTCGTAATCTATCTTTCTCCTCTATCGATCTGATGTTCGGTGCTAACTCCCACTGAAAGGCCATTCTTCAGCTCTATTGTTCTCTAACCAACCCTGGACGATTCTGGCATCCTCTTCCTGCATGCCTTTCTCCCGGTGTCCTATAATATGCCTGAAATACATTTGTCGGGTGCATGCTCTAAAATCAATGTTAGGAAGTTCGGTGGCCCGATGAGTAATCTCTCCGAGTTTCGGAGAGTGTCGTCGTGCTGCCCCTCCTATCGTTCAAGCATATTTTCTATCTTAAGAACTAGCACTTTCTCAGTGTTGAAGCGCGCATACTATCAACTATTCGAAAAGGATAGCCGCTCTGAGTCTTCTAACTATCGCCCTATAGCACCTGTACTCTAAGATCTTGAAACTCCTTCTCACGTCATATTACTAGATATCTGGAAGCTCTCTATTCTTTCCGATCGCCAGTACGGCTCGCGCTCAGGTCAACTGGTGAATACTTTCTACTAACAGATTATGTTTCCACTTAGAATTACGGGGAGACTTGCGGTGCGTTGAAATCCAAAGCATTGACGATGCAGCGTCACTGCTCTCAAGTCCCCCCTTAGATTCCTCCTTCTATTGCTTATTAGTCTAGCTTTTCTTCAATCCTCAATATCGGTTTGTTGATGGGGACTTCTGCTCTTATTCTGTCAATAGTGGTGTTCCAGGCTCTGTCTTTTTCTCCTATTTATTCTTGCACTTTTCATTAATGACTTCCGTTGCACACTAACTCTATCCCATACTGCCGATGACTCGTTCACTCATTCTCAACTCATTTCAATTCATGCTCCTTCTTTACTATCTATTCCTCTCGCTACTTTCCGATTCATCTCAGCTGCTGGAAATCGGTTGGTCGTCTCACCTGCGACATTGTAATCTTTAAAAACAACCTTTCACAACATCTCCTATCTAAGAACCTCTAACTTTCCAATCTTTCGACGTTCTCTCGTCTCTCCTGTTGACATAAAATAAATGCCTAAAATAAACAAAAAAATGTCCTTGAAACCCCAATCACAATGGTGTAGGGCACCTAAAAGAAACTGGATTCTGTTACATGGGAGACTTTTTTCCTCTCACATTAACCCAGTTAACAAGGGCTCATCACCTCTTTTTATCTATTACTGCTTCTCATATCTTGGGGGGCTCCAGTTCCCGCTTCGGATAGGGTTGATAAAAGGAAAAAACCATTATTAAACTGTCCTGTACTTCTAGTTCACTTGACCCTCTCCTTGAGCCGATGCGGGTGCTTTATCTCTTCTATAGTACGTAGCGGCAAGTTGCTCTAGAGCTTCCCCGCGTGCCACCACCGTTTAAAGCCTGCAGCAAAGTGGTGCGTTCTGCACTGAGTTTTGTAATGATTAGCAAACCCAGACTAGTTTAGGTGCTGCCTCCTTCTTTCTGGCGACCAGTCGTTTGTGAATTCTCTCCATCTTGTGCTTTCCTACTCAATTCAATTCCTCACTTAAGCCCTGCTCTGCGTATCATTGCCGTAATTGAGTTCTGTGAATTTTGTTGATTTTAACACCCCTTCCTGAATAGGCATCGCGGAAGCAGGGTGATAACTGTAAATGATAATATATATATAATATATATATAAACTATAGATAATAATATATATATATTATATATATATATAAATATATAAGTAAAAGTGCTACCATGATACCTTCAAGGTAAGCACTGAATACTATAATATATATTATATCTATACTATATATATGATATATTATATATATATTATATATATATATATAATGAATATAATAATAATTAATTATATATATATATATATATAATAGTATATATTACTATATAAAATATTTATATTATATTTAATATATATAAATAATATATAATAAAATTATGTATATATTATATAATATTATAGTATATATAATAAAATATTAATAATATTATAATATATATATATAGTAATAATATAATATAATATATATATAAATAAAATAAGTATATATTATATAATATATATAATAATATATTATATTAATATTATATATAATATAATAATACATAATAATGTATATAATATAATATAATATAATAAATGATATAATATATATAAATTATATATAATATAATATATAATTATAGATATATAATATAAATATACCTCGATAAAAGTCAAATATTTTAGCAGGATAAAAGAAAATAACAAAGAGAAGGAGCTATATATAGAAATGGGGAAATTCATCATCATTATTGAGAACATTAGTCAAAAATTGTGTAAACTGGAAATATCTAATGCAAGGCTTTAAAGAGGTTAATTCTCTCTCCTCTCTTTCTATCTCTCTCTCTCTCTCTCTCTCTCTCTCATTCTCTTCTCTCTCTATTCCTCTCCTTGCTCCGCTGTCTCAAATCTCTTCTTCATCTCCATCCCGCTCGCTCTTCTCTCTCTACCCCAAAAAATTTAGTTCGTATACATAAAATAAAATCGAAAGTCAGAAATTTAACTTATCTAAAATTGAAGACGCGAAAAACTAGGACACTGAATTTTCACGGTAAATCTAATTTATCCATTTGTTTATTATATATTAATAATTTTAAAGGATTTCAGAAATGTAATCATTAATATATTATTTATTAATTATTATTATTTAATTTATATATTAATTACTTAATATGATTATTATTATTATCTATAGATTATTATTATTATTATTTATTATTAATTATATTTATATTATTATATATTATATATATTGATATAATTATTATTATATTAATATATATTTATTATTATAATTATATTATATATTATTATATTATATATAATGTATTATATCTATTATATTATTATTATGATATTATCATTATATTATTATATATTATATAATTATTATTAATTATATTTTATTGATTTTAATATCATATGATAATTATATATCATAGATAGCCCGACAATGTAGATATGTATTTTTGAAATAATTGTATTTCTTAATAAGGTGCATGTATCATGATATAAGAGTAAGAATCATTGCTGTATGTAACAGATTATCTGTGTCAAATATCACTACTACACTACACAAGACTACGAACTACGAACGACTACGAACGACTTCACTTCGACTTCGTACCTACAACATTACACTACCATCACATACCACTAAATCTCACTACCATACACTACCACTACCAATACAACATCACTACTCACTACCACTACCACACACTCCATAGGATACGACATCATTTTCTGCTAAAAAATTAAACAAGCACACTACAAAACAACAACACCAACACAATCGCACAAGCAAATTTTAAATTAATATTTAATCCTATTATTTTAAATAAAGAAAAGCTTTCAATGCGTTTTGCAGTCCTAATAATCTGCTGGGAGCCTACATAAATCCAATACACACTTTAAAAGGCCTATTGAAAACTTAATTGAATATTAATATAGTAATATTATAGTATATATATATAAGATATAATATATAATATATTTATAAATATATATATAATATATATTATATATATATATTAATATAATAATAAATTTATAATATTTATTATATATTATAATTAATTATATAATTATAAATATATATATTATAATATTATATAATATATAAATATATTAATATATATATATTAATATAATATATATTATATATATTATATATATATATATATATATAAATATATATATAAAATATATAATATATAAATATATTATAAAGTATATAAGATATATTATATATATATTACATATCCGGGAAAAAATATTATATAATAGATATATAATATATTATTATATATATTATATATTAATATATATATAAATAATATCTAATATATATATAATAAATATATATATATATATATAAGTATATACATATATATAGATATAATATATATATAAATACTACCGTATATATATAATTAATAATTAAATAATATATTATAATTATAATATATATTTAATTATATATATATATATATAATTTATATCATGGCGCTCGTTTCAAAATTTCTGTAGTACCAAATCAATAATTTATATATATAATAAATATATATAATATATTTATATATATATTATAATATATATTATATATATATTATTATAATATTATAATTATATATATATATATTATATTATATTATATAAGATTTAACTATTTCAGTAAGGAATTAAAAGTTTAATAATGTATTGAAACTAAATCAGCATACGAATCAATATCCTTATATTAATAATAAGAGCAATTTATTAAAGCGCACAAAAGTCAGTAACTAATTTAATATTTAATAAATAATACGAAAAGCATATTATTATCAAATCAAACTTTTTTACCATTTTCATATAATATGAAGATAAAAATTTGGTCTGCTGAGGCAATTAGCTACATCTAAAGGTGTCTGACTCAACGAGATGAGACTTGGTAGAAAGAATAGCAATATTCTGCAAAAATTAAGAATAGGTAAGCCGTTAAGAATGATCAAGTTATCAATACAAATTAATTAATTACTTAAAAATTTATTATATAATAATATTATTATTCTGCTAACTGTTAAATTAAATGGGATTTCTATTAAAAAAACTACTGGATCAATTGATCGGTCGGCAAATAGGAAGTTGACTACCATATAGGAAAGGAACATTTACTATGATCAGAGAGATAACAGTTGCCACCAATCGTAATATAAAAGAGAATCGAGTAGAAATTTAAATCGGCGGCTTATCTGAGTCCTTCAAAAAATCATATATATAATATAATAACTATACTATATATATATATAATATAATATATATATTATACTTTTTATATAATATATAAATATATAATAATATATAGTATATATATATTATATAATAATATATAATATAATATATATAATTATATATATATATCTATATAATATATTATATATAATGATAATATTATATATATATATATAGATATATATATATATAATTATATATATTTTATATATATAATAATAGTATATATATTATTAATATATAATATTATATTAAATGATATTAATATATATAATAATATAGTATAAATATTAAAATGTAATTATATGTAATATGATATAAAATATAATGTATATTATATATATATATAATTATATATATATATTATATATATGTTGAAACAATATTTTGGGTCACTAAGGCAAGTTCGTGACCTACTAGTTCTTTGAACTATATGAGTAATATATATATAAATATATAATATATACTATATATATAATATATATTTATAATATATATATATATAATCTATATATATAATATATATAGGTATATATGATAGTATATTATAATATATATATAATATATATAATATTATATTAATTATAGTATATATATTATATATATATATATAAGATATATATATAATTATATATAGATATATATATATATATATATTAATATATATAAATAGACATATATATAATATTTATAATAATATAAGTAATATATAATATAATAATATTAATATATATAATATATTAATATATATATCATAATATTTATAATTATATAAAATATATATATATATAATATTATATAATATATATTATATTTATATATATATAAATGTAACATATAATATATGTATATTATATATAATAGAATATAGAATATATTTACATATAATACTATATAATATATATATAATAAATAATTAATATAATATGATATAATATACTATATAAATAATATATTATATATAATATATAATAATATATATTATATATACAATATAATAATATTACAATATATATATATAGTATACTATATATATTGTATAAAATGTATTAGCAGCTATAATAGCAATACTATTGCTCTATAGCTCTATCAGTTGTTGCTCTATATATATATTATAAATTATATATATATATAAATAATATTAATTTATATATAAAGATACATGTATTATAAAATTATGCGAGGAGTGCATGGTATTTAGTATTTACATATACTGTAAATCTATTCATAAATACATATAATGAATATATATATACTATAATGATATATTATATAATATATATATATAGATATATATAAAGATATAATAATATATATATAAATATATATATTATATAATATTATAACTATCATATTACATAGAATTATATATAAAACTTATATATATTATATATCTATTGATTGACGGCTTCAGCGCTATGTTAAATTCTCAGTCCGTCGTCCCGTCACTCTTTGAAATGAGTATATTGGGATATACAGCAAATAAACATCATCCTTAGCTTCGTTTTGCTTTACAAAATACTTTGAAATGATAATAGTGATAAAAAAAAAATTTATATGTATATATTACTCCATTGCATCAGTTCACACTCGTATTCTGTAATTCTATTTCTCTTTCCATGAATATTCGCAAGTTGACTTTTGTTTGAACATCGATTTTCTGAGAATCAAGTAAATTTCTTAATTCTTAACTCGTTGACGCTTGGACTTAAACGACTTAAGCGACATATATAAGCAAATTGATATTTTATTTATTTAGAATTCACAACAGTAATAATTTAAGTCAATATTAATTTACACAAGGTGAATAAGAAAACTTAGCTGAAAAATAAATGAATATTGAAAGGTAACATTAATAAAAGACTTTAAAAAATGGGAATTAAATTTTGGAAAAATACGGAGATAAAGTAATGCAAGAAAAATCTATAATTCCACAATTAAACAATTAACTATCAGAAATTTAAAATAGATCGTAATAATTTTCAAATTGCTATCAATAATTGCAAAAGGTGTTTGTTTAAGAGACTAACTTGCTGATGATTTTAACATCAGTGACAACTCCAATAAGTGAATTAAAGAATTTCTCTCTAAACTGCGAAGCAGATATTTACTAATCGGATTTTAGCACCCAATAACGTTCTAAATGTTCTCTTATTCTCATCCTAGCTCTCATACACGTAAACAGCTTATTGTTGAGCTGCATGGTGATATAATCATATATTAATGCACGAACTTGAGGACATATGTAATACGAGTTTTTAATAACTGGTCAAATTATAAATGAAACCGTTTTAATGCATAGGAAAAGCTAAGAAAGAATCTGAAATCAACAAGAAGAATCGATGTTGCCAAGATTTAATTTCTTAGATATTGTCTAAGACTTATAAGGCTTTGATTTGTTCAACTATTATAAGTCCAAATATTTCTTTTGGGGATATATTAGATTGAAAGCGGGATTTTGAACTTAAAAGAAAGTAACAGGGAATAATTATAGGGTTAAGAGAAAGCAATATCAATACGTTTTAACTTATATTAACATTTTACCAAAAAATTGAAACCTCCAATAAGTTAAGCAGTTAAGAAATATCATGTGAGTGAATAAACATAACTGCGTGCTAATAAACGAAATGCTGAAGTGAACTGGTAGTTAGTTTAGGGAAATGCTTAAACTTATATATACATATAATATTAATTAATAATTATATAGTAATGAGTATATAAATAATAATATATTAGTTATGATAATAATATAATAATATTACTTAATAATATTAAAATATAAAATAAATTTATAATATATATATAATATATATAATATTAATATATATGGAAGAATTGGTTAAATATTTTGTAAGGGATGAGATGGATCTGAATAATAAGAGTGAAGTAGAAAGTGTAATGCAAGAAGGACTGGTGTAATTAATCTTGTGAATGAAAAGAATAAGTTTGGTGCACTAGGTTTTGCCTGAGTTTATAAGTATACCACGTAATGTATAATAGGAAACTATTTGGAAAAAGTTATAGAATTTGTATTATGTATGAGTAAAGGCTTGTTAGGTGTGGGAAGTATTGATAAAATGGAATAACATTTTGGATGTGTGTTTGATAAGAAGCAATAAAATCAAGAAGGTTTTAAGATTGGTGCAGTGAAAGCAGAATGATAGTTAGTTAACTAAGCATACGCATAGTGGTTAGTGGAATCGACAACGAAGATAAAGAAAAATTTTAATAGTAAAGTAATATTGGAGAAAAGGAAATGTGAGTTCAAGAGGCGAGAACAAAGCTAACAATTTTAAAATAGTGTGGATGAATGGATTGAAAGAATATGGTTGGCGGTTCGTGCTTCCTCTGTGCCGCTTCTCTGGCAATTTCATTTCTGGCCTCTTCTCTAGCAGCTTCCCTTTCAAATGTTTGTCTGGCAGCTTCCCTTTCTGCTGCTTCTCTGGCAGCTTCTTTAGCAGATTCTTTTTCTTCCTTTATAAATTCTATGGCTTCTTTTCCTTTCAAGCCAAGTCCTTGAGCGATTTTGGCCAGTGAATCGCAGCTCATACTTCAGAAATAATTTGGAATTCTTTTATTAATAACAGAATCAAAAAAATAAATTTGATCGCCTAGGGCAGGTGTCGCCAAACCTTTTATCCCGTCGATCCCATCATAGGAGATTTGCCTTTTTATCGACCCCTAGGTCAAGTATTTAACAAAAACATCGAATCATTTTTTGCATTTCTGATGTTAAGTAATAAGGAGACCTGTATAATTTCCCAATGATAGAATTTATTTTCCCATATCTTAAAAAAGCTACTTAATAGCATTGACAGAAAAAGTAATTTTTTTCCACTGTTTATATAACCTTAAAAAATGATAGCAAAATTATAGATATATCGTAATTTACCTAGTATTCAAACCGTACGTATCATAATACGTGAGATACACAAACATCTTTAAAAATATAACGTAAATCATATTGGATGAAAAAAGCCCACTAATTGTCATCTTGCTACTACTACTGAATACCTTTAAAATATGTTAATATACCTTTTTATTAAAATAGTTTATATTAATGTAATGGATGTGTCTGAAGAGAAGCAGTCAGATTATTGATATTCGGGTGAAAATTGATATATATATATATATATATATATATATATATATATATATATATTATATATATATATACTATAATTATATATAATATATATATAATATATATATATATATATATATATATATAGCACTTCCCAGTAAAGATGTTACATAAAAATGCTACATATCGAAATATCGCTGAACCCTAATCGTCTAACCATACACTGTGACGTGTTACTTAAACTCCAATAAAAGAAGAGAAAAAGTTGCCACATGTTGCTTTTTGTAATATCTTGTTAATTTTTATATGTTTAATTTTGTTTCATTTTTTTTATTATTTATTTAGTTTACGAGCCGACGGTGGGACACAGGGGGGACGATACCCCCCGTCGATCCCCCCCTGAGGCGAGGAGACCCTGACTCTTTGACATCTTGGCGATTTAATCTGGTATTCCTTTGTTTTAAAAAATTAAAAAAACTTATTGGCAACCTTGTCGCTCTATATTGGCCTTGAAATTATCGAAAAAAAATCGATTACATCCGCTCGTTCGATATATACGGTTTAACATCCTTTAAAAGCGAAAGTCCTAGATATATTATATATTATATATTATATATATATATATATATTATATATATATATTAATAACTTATATAATATAAATATATAATAGTATATATATATATATTGATAACTATTTTATTAGCCACAAAAAACCAAAAAAAATTCTTCAAGGAATGATTTTTAATACACTGTTTATTTACATTAAATTTTTATCAATAAGTTAATATTAAATTAAAAAGAGAAAAAATTGAGTTTCCTCTAGTTCTCGCATCCGTATGGTATATGAATCCTCAGGAACCTGATGTGAGATGATGAAGAAGGATCAAAGAATTTAACCTCTTTGTTTCATATGGCAACCTGGGTAGTGCTAGTTAAGTTTCAAAAATATGAGATTAAATCGATTCAGGATTTTGTTGGATTTGGTCGAATGTTTATATAAAATTAGTATATTGTCTATTGATGGATTTCCTACTTATTATTGGAAATTCTTCGGGAGATTTTTTTATATAGACATGATTCAGTTAGCTTCCTGTTTTTAGTATTTTTGAATGGTGCGTATTAATTTGTTGGAGAAAGATCGATTAAACCGATTTTGCGAATTCTGTGCATTATAGATGAACCAATTTTACCTTATGTAGGTTCATAAGAAGCTGATCTATTCTAATATCAAAGGTGTTTGTTTCGCCTATTTAGAACTTCCGCCAATCTTTACATGGAATGTATATTATACCAGATTTGGGTCAGCCTCCCGAAAGCTATCATGATGAACTAAAAAACATACAGCTACAGGAGAAATAAATAACATTTATTAATAAGGAGAACATTTTTACCATGAAATTTTAAAAAAAAAATAACGCTTTTGAAATTTAAAATTGTTAAAAATGTTGAAAAGCTTGTATGATATTACCGTTTACTGAGAATACGAAGAAGCTCGAGTAATCCGATAGAGGAGGCACCAAGTGCCAACATGTTGATTTTTTTTTCTTTTGTTTAACTAAAGGATATCACGGGTAAACAAGAAACCGATGCAGAGTCAAGGTTCTTCTGGCTCGAACCCCTGAAAAGGATATTAAAAAGAAAAAAATAACAGTTTTCTCCAAAGCGTAAAATTTAAATAACTATTTGAACTTCTTCTCTCGTGAGAGTAATGCATGATTTCAAGGTCCAATTCAGCACCGTACGCTTGCCAATTCTAACATCTTTATAGTATTTAGTTTATTAAAAAAATATTAGAATAAATAATTTTTAAGTTTCATCGATAAATTGCTGGCTAAAATCAAAAATGTTATTTTCCCTGTAGCTGTTATAATTTTTAGTTACATGCATGATGCTTTTCGGAGGCTGCCCCAGATTTGAATTCGTATGGCATTATCCACAAAAGCAGCAAGTTGCTTTCAAATTGTTCTGAAGAGCCATGAGGAAACTAATCCAACATACTTAGATAAAGAAAAAATTATTATCAATAATTTTTAAAAAACTCAACTATCCTCAATCCGTAATTATAAAGCAATAAAACTAGCCAAAAAAATAGAATACTAAATTCAGAACAAAATATAATAACTTAAAAATCATACCCAATTCCCAAGTTTAAACACTCAACAAGGAGGAAAGGAAAGCTCCTGACATAAAACTACAAAATCAACTTACTAAACACAAAGGCGTGACCCTTAACCTAAAAATAAATCATTACGAATCTCAAATCTGATAAATACTATTCCATGAAAAAAGATTGCCCGGAAAATTGCTATATTTGGCCCGAAAAACAAACAACTAGAATATTTAGAATTAGAGTCAGTATCTATGACCTTAAGAAAAGAGGACTAAAATGGTTCATCTGTAACTGCACATAGAAAATCCGCAAATCATTAATCGATAGCACCTATTTCAAAATACAAAAACCAGGAAGCTAAACTGAATCATTCTAATAAAAAAAACTCCAAGAATTTCAATAATCAAGTAGGCAATCCATCA
>JABUQX010038223.1:40000-42500 GCA_015478945.1 Trachelipus rathkii
TATAAATATATATAGTTTGCTTGCTTAGAACAGATCTGTTTCTTTGCAGTAAACATCACAGTGCTACAAGTTTGTGAAATTTTGTTTTCTTTGGATTATTTCTCCTACTCGGTGTGATCGATGAGATCCCGTCTTAGAGCGGATACGTTCTAAACGGTGAACTTCAAAACTATTTTCTACAAGTTCAGATGATAGCGTGATCAATGAGATCACCGTCTTAGAACGGATACGATATAAGCGGTGAGCATCAAAGTTATTTATTATAATAAGTTCGTCACCCGAAATATTTTTAAGGTGTATTATTAACATATAATAAATGATTTCAATAATTCTAATTTGATTTTACCATAGAAGAAGATGAAAAAAAGAGAAGAATAAGAATAATAATAAAAAAAGAAAATGAAAAGAAGACTTTGAATATTTTTTCGGTATCCGGGATGTGAGAGAGATTATCAAATGGATGTCTGACCAGATCTAAGAGGAAGACTTGGGCTATTAAAAAATTCATGTAATTTATTATTTAAGAAGGAAACAATATTTTACATTTTTAATGAACTTTTGCGGAGGAATAAAAAAAATTAATTAAAAAAAAAGATAAGCAACAAATATTTTTCTTAGTTTTATTTGAAAGATTTTAAAAAATGGACTATAAAAGAAAACAATTATATAAACTCTTGATTATAATTTCTTAATAGTGAAGTTTATATATATATATTATATATATTATATTATATATGATATATATATATATATATATATATAGGTTAACTATTAGTATATATATATATATAGATATAATAGTATAATGATATGATAGGATATATATATCGAGTGGGCGCTTTTGAGCGGTAGGCCAGAGGTAAGGAATAACTCGTTAATAGCAAGTAAGCCCAATGATAACAACCAGACAATTTAAATAATATATCATAGAAAATAACCTTGAGGTACCAATTCTTCTGCTACAAATAATAATAAAAATAAAAATAATAATAATAATAATAATAATGAATAATAATAAAATTATTATAATAATAATAATGAAAATAGATATAAAATAATAATAATAATGACAATTATTATAGATAATAAGAATTGAATAATAAGGAGAATAGATACTAATAATAATAATAATTATTAATAAAATAATAGTATAATAATAATAATAATAGATAAAATAATGAATAATAATAATAATAATAACGAAATAATAATAATAATAATAAATAATTAATGAATAATATAAAATAATAAATAGATAATAGAAAATAATAATAATAATAAGCCCGAGTAAAGGTATGTTCAACATTTAAAAGAAGAGTAATCACAAAGAATTAGCCGATAACATAATAAAAGAAAATCTTTCCACAATCTTATCAAGAAGAAAATGATTTTTATGAATTGGCCTCGGGAAATCATTGCTCTTAAGGAAACATTAACCAGTAATAAATATAAAACTATAATGAAATGTAAATTTTTTTTAAACATTTTTAATACCAAAAAAGTCAACGTAGGTTAACTTTTCTAACTTTAAAAATTAATTTTATTTATTTATTTTTGTTATTTAGTTTTAACGAAAGTTATAATTATCAAAATTTGTTTAAAATCTAGAAAATAAACTATCCTTGGAAAATGTCGGAAGTTACGGAGGAGAAGCTCGTACTATAATTAAATCAATAGTTTATTTTATTCTGAATATATTTAAAGAAAAAATTTCTCTGTAGAAAGGAGAAAGAAATATTTTCAGGAGGCTTGAAAAAGCATCAGAATCATTCATTCAAAATAATAATAATAATAATAATAACTTATTTAATAAGAATAGATAATAATAATAATATAATGGAATATATAATAATGAGATAATAATAACATAATGAATAATAATAATAATTAATATAAACAAAGCCAACGATGCGACGCACTCTCTTGCTCCTAACGGAGCAAGCTTGTCCATTGAGCACTCGCTGCGCTCGCGCATTGGTGGCAAGGCTCACCCCGCTCGCTACGCTCGCGCATTGGCGGCAAGGCTCACTCCGCTCGCTACGCTCGCGCATTGGCGGCAAGGCTCACTCCGCTCGCTACGTTCGCCAAGATGAAACAGGGCAGACCACCATGCCGGTGGGCTCCCTTCGCTCGCTGCGCTCGCTATCGTTCGCCCGTGCTTTTCCCGGCGGAAGAACTGCCCGACATTTGTGATGGTGAAACAGGACAATATTTAATCGGATTATAGGAAATCAAAATTGTGACCAATAATAATAATTAATAATATAATAATAATAATGAATAATAATATAATAATAATAATAATAAAATAATAATAATAATTAATAAAAAAATAATAAATAATAAATATAAAAAATAATTTAATTTTATACTGAAATAATAAAAATTATTTTAAGAATTTATACTAATTGTCGAAAATTGCATACAATTTTTTAATATCAATTTATTATTTAAAGCGTTAATGGCGAAAGGATCTAGTGCAAAAATATGGTTCCTCCAC
>JABUQX010038224.1:0-22500 GCA_015478945.1 Trachelipus rathkii
TTTCTGGCGAATTCGAAAGGAGAACCCGTTCTCAAAAATATTAAAATTATGTCAACCGATATCAGGAATCTTAAGAAAAAGTATTTCGAAGACTCCAATTCTTGCCTAGAGTTGTTGGAGACTCTCGACGCGACGCCGATGCAGGAATTGCAATACGCCCATTCCAGTCACGCTTTTATAAAAATTTCGAAAAACTTTTCAAAAATCACTTCGGAGTTTAAAAGAAGTTTCCAGTACCTGCAGCATTTGAAAAGCTTGGGCGAAAGCGTGGGCTCTCTATGTTACGATTGCAATTCGATTCTCGTGTTTTTGAGGGAAAGCGATTTCGCTAAAGAGTATTTCCACAAACTATTTTTAAAATATAAATATTGCGTCCTTGATTTAAAAGATGCCCCGCGAGAAGAAGAGGAGGAGATAGATCAAGTTTTCACGACTCTTTCCGAGTCGCTGGATAAAATGACGGTAAATTTCTCTACCCTATTAAAAGATACCGCCGAAACCATTTCTATTATCGAAAAAAATATCGAACAGAAAAGGTTCAAACTCGAAAAATTCATCTATCGAACGGAGAATAGAACCTTCCTCGAAAACTATGTGTCCTGGAAAACCGTTTTGAAAGTTTCCGAAACGGGTCTCGACGGCTCTTACTTTCCCCTTTTCGCTAACCGGGCGATGGCGTTGTACAGAGGAATGACGCGAGATGATAAGAATTCGCTCGTTCACAAATTTAGAGAAAATTTGTTAAACGCTTTCCGGAGAAATAACGCGGGTCCCATTTACGACACGAAATCGATAATGATGATGAATCAAACGAACAGCGCCGCCTCCTCGGTCCTCCCAGAGAATTTCAATTCGTTCCCGTCTAATCGAAAATCGTACCTCGTTTCCAATATTATAGGAACGCCGAGAGATAATAATAATAATAATAATAATAATCGCAACCAATACGACGACGACGACGACGACGACCATCATCGCGTTATCGACATTTGCGGATTTAGTGGCGGTGCGTCTATTAATAATAACCCGCGTTATTTCTCCGGAAAGCGTTTAACAAATTTTCTCTAAATTTGTGAACGAGCGAATTCTTATCATCTCGCGTCATTCCTCTGTACAACGCCATCGCCCGGTTAGCGAAAAGGGGAAAGTAAGAGCCGTCGAGACCCGTTTCGGAAACTTTCAAAACGGTTTTCCAGGACACATAGTTTTCGAGGAAGGTTCTATTCTCCGTTCGATAGATGAATTTTTCGAGTTTGAACCTTTTCTGTTCGATATTTTTTTCGATAATAGAAATGGTTTCGGCGGTATCTTTTAATAGGGTAGAGAAATTTACCGTCATTTTATCCAGCGACTCGGAAAGAGTCGTGAAAACTTGATCTATCTCCTCCTCTTCTTCTCGCGGGGCATCTTTTAAATCAAGGACGCAATATTTATATTTTAAAAATAGTTTGTGGAAATACTCTTTAGCGAAATCGCTTTCCCTCAAAAACACGAGAATCGAATTGCAATCGTAACATAGAGAGCCCACGCTTTCGCCCAAGCTTTTCAAATGCTGCAGGTACTGGAAACTTCTTTTAAACTCCGAAGTGATTTTTGAAAAGTTTTTCGAAATTTTTATAAAAGCGTGACTGGAATGGGCGTATTGCAATTCCTGCATCGGCGTCGCGTCGAGAGTCTCCAACAACTCTAGGCAAGAATTGGAGTCTTCGAAATACTTTTTCTTAAGATTCCTGATATCGGTTGACATAATTTTAATATTTTTGAGAACGGGTTCTCCTTTCGAATTCGCCAGAAATACGATGAACGGAATTCTCCCGAACATATTGCAATACGCGGATGTCAGCAAAAAATTTTCCGGTTCGCGCTTTCTTCTGGAAACGTAGTTGTAGTAATCGTCATCGTCGTCGTCTACTGCCCCCGGCGTCGATCGGGGATTAGGTCCCGTTAAAAAGGGTCCTAAAGGCGATTCAGTTCGAAAGTATTTTAAAATTAAGCGCTTCCTCTCATCACCGTCACCGCATAGTCGCGAAACGTATTTGACGAAATGCTTCGGGTGTTTTTTGAAGACGTCGTGAAAAATCATCGACTCAAGATAATTTTTTTCGCTCGAAACGTCGATTACTCCGTACAAGGGAATTTCGGGCTCTTCGAACCGTCGACCGTAGCTATCGACGTCGTTGCCCCCGAATGATCTTTTAGCCGAAGAAAGAGTAAGATCCAAAAGGGGATTTTCGGAATACTTTTGATTATTCCGGTTAAAGTCTATCATCATCATCGACGCGGCGGTTATTTCGCTAATGGGATTATGCTCCATCGATTTCAAACCGCCTCCGCCGCCCAAATGGAGTTGATTTACGGCGTCCAACTTCGCGTCCATATCCGCGTATCGGCCGAGCCCGTTCAGGTTAAAATTTAACGTTTTGGCTAGTATTAAAGACGGTACGATACTTTGCGTATTCATTTTCGTATTCACGAACACCATAGGATCGTGAAGATTAATCAAATGCGATACGAAATCTAATCGTTTCTTTTCCAAATTTTTCAAGGGCGATACTTTCTTCAAGCTCTTCACTTTCCGATCTACTAAACCACTTTCTAAATTTTGGAGCGATTTGTCGAGATTTTTCATAGATTTGACGTAATTATTTAACCGTTTATGTAAACTTCGGTCGAAATCTTTAACCAGCGACGAAGCTTCGATAGTTAAAAGATCAAAATACTTTATTCTCTCATCGCCGCTTATATCTTCCTCTTCACCGTTCCCCGAGACTTCTTCTCCTCCCCCTTCTCCCCCTGTTCCTTTCCCGCCATTTAAAAATCGCGTCCAGCTACTGACGACCGTGCTTTTTCTTCTTTCGTCATCATCGCCGTAAATCATTTTCATGGTTTTATCCGTGAAACTGGGAAGATAATCGTTCCATAACATGTTGGCGTTTTTATAGGCTTCTCTAATTATCGGCGTTAACTGGGTAATCGTCTTATCGATTTCATCGGAATAACAAACGACTCGAAACACGTTTTCCCAATCGGTGGCGTTTTCTTCACTGTCGGCGGTATAAATCGAGTCGCGCAAACCTTTCAACAGTTTTTCGTAGTTACTTTGATTGGTTTCTATAGTTTTTTTAAGATGAGATAAATTCTCTTTGATATCACGAAACCCGAAACTCGCAAACCCAGCCGCAAATTCATCAGATATCAAAACATTCCTTCTTCTTCTTCTTCTTCTTCTTTGAAGAATAGCATCTTCCGCGCTCTCCTCGTCTACACCACTCTCGTTTCCGCTACTACTAAAACCATCCTCGTCATTCGAACTGCTGCCACTGCTACTGCTACCACTGCTGCCACTACTATCACTATCACTTTCGCCATCATTCTCGCTTCTACTACTACCGCTACTAGTACAACTGCCACAATCGTCTGATGAGTAATCTTCGTCGTACAGCTCCGCGCCTGATGAAAAATGTTTTCTTCGCTCCAAAAAAACGAGAACTTGTTCGTTTACCAGTTGATTCGTTCCCTTTTTTTTCTTTTTCATTTTTTTATTTCCATCGGAAACTTTTAACTTTTTAAGTTGAGCGTCAATGCTTCCCGCGCATTTTCGTATTTTTTGTAGCACCTCGATATCCTCAGCGTTAAAATGCGCGCCGGATTTTATTATCTCTTCTATCAAATGCGAAAAAAGAACTTCTCCGCCGCCTTGTACGTAATTCGTTACCAAAGTTTCTATCACTTTCTCTTCGCCCACGAGGTCGCAAATTTTGGGCGTTACGTATTCGTAAACGTAAGGATCACACCCCATTAGGGACATCAATTTATAGAGAGGCGTCGTTAGTTGGGCAGAAATTCTTTGCGAAGGTTGATTATTACGATCTTTCTTTAAAAATTCGCGTATTACGAAGAAATATCTCGAATTGAAAAAGGGGGCGTTCTTAAATAATCCGTTATGTTCCGCTTCGAAATTCAAAACTCGGCTAATTTTTTCGTACATGCGCTCGTGATCTCTATAATTATTAACCTGATGTTGCCGTAGTTTCTCTAAACTCGACGAAATCTTGTTGAGCAATTCGTCGGCGGAATTTAAATACTCCAACATATCGTCCGGAGCGATGGAATTTATCGACGCCTTAACGCTGCCGGGTAATACCGCGCGACTTTCGGATTTCAGAACGCAATCCTTATCTATCTCGAACTTTGAGCGCCGCCGCTTACGACGATTTAGGGGAAATCCAATACCGCTATCGAACAAATCGTGGTCTTCATCGCCTCCCTCGAAACCCTCGCCCCCCTCGCCTTCTCCCACGACGTCGTCACCGTCTTCGTCGTCATCACTACGATCACCGAAATAATCGCGAGTTTTAATGCTTAAATTGTCGAAAGGAGAATGTCGACGGCGTTTCCTTTTACCGATCAAATCGTCGATGAACGGAAAATATAGAGGAGGAGGTGGAAGAGAAGGGTCGTTGCCGCCGCCGCTGCTGTTGTTAATGATGTCGCGATTCGGTCTATACCCGTCCTCGTAATTCAACGACCAATCCAAGTGTTCGTAATACGTTTTATTTATATTTTTCAGTTTTCTCAAGAGAGATTTTGCTTTATTTTTAACGTTAACGTCGTCGCTAAAATTTAATACGAGGTTCGATACTTCGGACGCGTTCGTAATAACTATTCTGATTTTATGGATCGCGTCCTTTAAAACTGTATCTAGCTTGGAGGCGATTACGGCGATCATTTTTGATGAAGGCGATGACGTAGACGTCGACGTCGACGTCGAAGAAGTATTCTGCCGTTTTTGCAGCTGCTCGTGCTGTTGCTGCTTATCGTCGCTCCAACCCATAGCGTTAGTTATTTTACCAACGTCGATCTTTCTTAATTCACTTTCGTCGACCGGCGAAATGTAATTGTACGCGTAATTATCGATAGTGTTGGCGACCCACTTCCCCTGGTGAACGCCACCTATCAAAGAAGATACGCTTTTGTCACCCTGATAGAACGCGACGAACTCGCCGGGGTTCCGAATAAACCGTTTCGCGGCATTGGCTATTTTCTCGTCACTGTTAATCACGACGGAATAAGAGGAGGGATCGTCGTTGTCGTCGTCGTCGTCGTTGTCGTCGTCGACGGGTCCTTCGTTCTCTTCAACGTAACGATTTTCTTTAAGACTGTAGTATATTTTTTCGGATTTATAATTCATTTTCGTGAGGGGTTTTAATATTGACCCCATCGTCATTTTCACATCCGCGTTTTTTAGTATATTGAACCTTTCCAATTCGTTTTTCGCGTAATCCGACTCCCGGTAGCCGGGAATATTATTCTTAATCTTAGAAAATACGACGCTAGCGTCGTTCCCCGAACCATCCTCATCATCATCATCATCAGCTTTCTTCGCTGTTGCTCTAGGAGGTAAACTTAAGAAACCCCTTAAATCGGTGACGACATCGTGAAAACCCCTTTCGGTCAAACAAGAATGGTTTTTTAAAGCCATGGCGGACAGCGGCAACGTCAGAATTACTTTATTCGTTTCCAGGATCTTAGCGGTTGTATCGCCGATAGCTTTAATGACGCCATCGACGATTCCTTCGACTTTCTCCATTTTTATCATCGTCGTTTCGTGGGGAATATTTGTCGCGCTATCGTGCATAGAAAAAGCGATCACGCAGGCGATAATTTCTGAATAAACCTTTAAAAAATCGGGAATAGTTATTTTTTTAAACATTTCGAAGGGGGTATTTTCTCTAATTTTACGAATCCAGCTAACGGCGAAAGGTTCTATCCCCGCGAAAGAATTTTTTATCTCTCGAAAATAAGTTACCGAGTCTCGGTCATTCTCCCCTTCCACCGCTAATTCGATAGTGGGTGTTTCGAGAGCCATATGAACGTACGTGAAAAAACGGCGCAGCGATTCGCTCAGTTCTATAGGACCCGACGCGGAAAGTTGGGGATCTACTTTGGACGTCGCGCCTTCGTCGTCGTTGTCGTCGTCTTTGTTCGTGAGCGCCTTAATTTTTTCGGAAATAATCTTGAGAGTCTTATTTACTTTTTGGCTTTTCAGATTTTGAGTCACGCCGTATAAATTCTCCGTGAAATTAATCAAGTTGGGGTCCATAAAATTCGAATTAATAAATTCGTAGTCGTCGACTAAAGCGTCGTATAGTTCCGCGGAGACGATACTCTTATCTCTCAATAACCATTCTCGCAATACGTATCGCAAAGTTCTTCCTCCGTGTCGCATCAGAGTAACCAAACATATCATATATTTCTTTAAGGCTTTCTTCGTCCTGGGATCGTGAACGCGATCGAACACGCGAGGACTTATAAATTCGCTTCGGGCTTTTTCGGCGCTTAAATTCCTGCTTCCCGCGAGAGCGTTTTTTAATCGGGCGCCCATTATCGCCGCCTCCACGTCCGCGAAAAGAAAACGGTCCGGACCCGAAGATACTACGCAACCCGAAAGTATATTATTATTATTTTCCCTGCAGAAAAAATCTATAATATTTCCCTTTTCCAAATATACGGTCCGGTTCCTATATTTTGACGACCTAACTCGATCCAGCGTTATATTATAGTTTTGCAGATCTTTGAAAAAAGTGGCGTCATCCCCGCTGCTACTACTACTACTACGCCATCGCCGCCGCCTATTGCGCCCACTCTCTTCGCCGCCAATTCCATTTTCGTCGTCGTCGTCGTCGTCGTCACTACTGCTTCCGAAACTACTATAATCGTCGTCTTCGCAATTCCCAAACGCCATTTCGAAAGAGCTCATAATATCGGCCTCGTTATTCGCGGCGTCGTGCGAAAATGATGAACTAAAGGATTCAACACCGTCGGAAGCGCGCGAAAACTGCCGCAGCAGCGTATCGAACTTGACAATTTTCGGCAATAGTGTTTTGAACGTCTTTCGGGCAATTTTGCTGTTCGCTATATAAAAAACTAGCTTGCGAATATTTTCGTTCAGTCGTTTTTGTTTCTTAAAATCGGATTTCGTCCACGAATTCAGAATTAACCCCGTACTCAAAGGACCGTTGCAGTTATCCTTATGCGTTATTAAATCTTCTCGAGAGGTAAAGAGTTTACCAGTTTTCTTTTCGGACGCGTAAACTTCGAACCCGCGTTCACTAGGTTTTACGTTTATAAGCGGCAGCGCGATCGCCTCGGCGGCTTTTAAAAAGATTTCGATTTCGGCGTTTAAGAGGGTCTTTGCGCCCGCGCCATCGTCGCCATTATTTATGAATGACATTACAGCGGGAGATATGATTACGTTATCTTCTCCTTCGTGTTTACTCATTTTTTTGCAAACGTAGTGTAAAACAATTTTGAATAAAAACTCGATAACGCTTTGATTCATCGTATTATCTTCCTTCGTCGTCGTAGATATTATGTCAGTTATAAGCATGCCGTTCACGTTCTCGCCTAAATTTTCTCTTCGGCGGGGAGTGTCTCCTAGGCAGAAATTAATTAAGTCTAGAAACGTTTGAACGTAATTGATTAGCAAAACCGACACGACCATCATTTCCAAATGAAAGGAATTCGCGTGCAGAACGAGGGTCTTCGCCAATTCAGACTTCAGTTTCTCGATTTCGATTTTTATTCCGATTAAATTTTTCCTTTTCTTCCTGTAGCTTAATCGCCCCTCGTCGCTCCTTAGTTTTCGAATTTTACCCTCGTTCGAAAACGGTAAAACGTTTCTTCCGCTCAAGAGCGTAAAAAGTTTTATTTCCAATCGGCCTAGCAGCGTTACAATTTCATCGGCGATTCGGGGAGGAATGATCACTCCCACGCCGTCATTTTCTTCGTCGAAGTCGAGTCGTAAGGCTACGACTTCGGAGTCTCGTTCCTTCATTCCAGCCTCCTTATTAATATCGCTGACGATTTTTTTCAAATCTATTTCCGAAGAGGAGGAGGAGGAGGAGGAGGAGGAGGAGGACTTGGGTAGCCTTATGTGAATCGTATCGCCAATGGGGGAAACGTTTAAAAACATATCTTTGTTATAGGTGCTTAATCTTTTTTCGCTATCGAAGTATTTATCCACGAAAGAAGATTGAGAGAGGTAAACGCTGTTGCTGCTAGCCGAGGAACCACTTTCGGTCCCCTCCTCCATCGTATTATTTGGCGTATTATTGATATCAGCGTTCGAAACCGAAGGTGGCGAGGCGGAGTGTTGAGAAGGGTCGTCGTTGCTGCGTCTTTCATTTTCCTTCACTTCGCTGTTGTTTTCATCGTTATGATTGACAATATTGGTATCATCATCATCATTATCATCATCATTTTCGTCATTAATTAAAGAATCTCTCGAGTCCGCACCCTTATTATTATAATCATTATCAAAAATATTAAAGCCATCTTTGTCGAAGAGCGAACTCTTTCCAAAAACGCCTAAATCGTCTATTCCCGTTAATAGTTTACTATCCGTGTCGATCATTTTTTTTATCAGATCATCTTCTTTTCTCCCATCGCCCTTCGAATCTGTTAACTTGTTTATTTTATCCGCCACATAATTAAGAGTTTTGTGCCCTTTTTGTCTCCATAATTTCTTCTTTTTCTTGGCGTACAATTTATCTATATTCTGATAATATTTTAATTTAGTGGGGCGTGGTATACCTTCTTTAGTATACGGTAATGATGTGTGGGAAACACCCGGTTGATCATCGGCCATGTTTCGAAATTGAAGAAAGTTTTTTTTTCGAATGGGCGAATGATGATATTATATTTGTTTAAAGAATAAAAAACTGCGATAAATTTGCGTGAGTATTTTACCGCGTATAAAAAATATATTTTGTTAAAAATGAAAAATTTAAAAATATATTTATTATTTGTTTTTTTAAAAATATTAAAATTAAAAAAAAAGACGGAATATAAAAAGAAAGGTGTTGGTTTTGAAAAATAATATATCGATCGACGACATCACAATGGAGAGTAAAAAAGAAAAGACTTTATACTACCAATTACTGAATGGGAACATTCACCATCCGTTTAAAGCGTCCCCGGGGTCCGTGGGTTACGACCTCGCCACCCCGAGGAGCGTAATGATACCCAAGGGGACCTTAATATTGCTGCCCTTGGATATTATTTTCGATATCCCTAGAAACTGTTACGGTCGTATCGCCATTCGATCAGGGTTAGCGAAGGAACAAATCGACGTGCGCGGCGGCGTAATCGACAGCGATTACCGTGGAAATGTTCACGTCATACTTCGCAACGAGAATCGCGATAAAGATTTCAGAATAAGAAAAGGCGATCGTTTGGTACAATTTATTCTAGAAAAATATCAAAAAACCAACATCGAAAAAGTTACACAAATCAAACCCTACTACCGCGAGAAGGTCGCCGAATCAACGACCATGACGACGACGACGACGACGACGACGACGACGACGACATCTTCCTCCCGATCCGGGGAGAGGGAAAGGGGTTCGAAAGGATTCGGCTCTTCCGGGTTGAACGAAATTCTTATCTAAAATAATTTATGTAATTTTTTCAATAAACGAAAACTAGAAATCGCTATATTCTTTCTTTCCTTTATTTTAATAGCATCCCCGGCTTTAGAAAGGCGTCGTACTGTTTATCCGTGAAACTCTTTTTATAACCAAATGACGTCCCGAAAGCGTCTCGCAAATACGTCCCCGGGTGTAAAATTAATCGCGCAATTTCTTTTTGACCTCTACTCGTTTTCAAAATTTCGCTATCGCCGTTAAAATAAACGAGTTTTCCTATTTGTCGCTGGGAAATGTCGTAAAGGCCTCGGAACAACAACCGATCGCGATCGTTGGCTCGATCAGAACTTTGGGTTATGAAATATTTACAGGTCGCGTAAACTACTATCACGAGCAGCCACAGGGAAAATAAAGTTAACCAACGAGGGTACACGAGCATTGTTATTATTATTATTATTTTTTTATTATTATTACTACTATTATTATTATTATTATCTTCTTTTATTATTAACATTAAAAAAATATAAAAAGTAGATTTTAATAAATAAATTATTTTATGTAATAAAAAAAATAACAACCTGCCAATTTTTTCTTTATTAAAACGAAAAGTCTCGACATTTTCTTCATTACTCGACCGATTACAATCGCATCTGGGAAAGTTAATTCCGCCAAAATGACGAACCTATCGATTATAATATTATCGATATTGCTCATTCAATCAACCTCGGCGGGTTTAGACACCGCCGAAGAAAATATGGTAAGAGAAGTTTGTGTTAGGTCATACCCCTTTTTCGATTTTGGCGGTCCTTTCTTTAATCTAACGAGGGAAACATTTTATTTCACGAGAACTATATCCAGGTCATGTAAACATAGTTCGTCGAAATTGAATTTCCATTTTAGAAAATACGACGATTTGAAAAATAAGCCAGACGAATTTTTAAACGGAGCGAGAATTTTCAATACTACAATTCGCAAGAATGAAATACATTATATGAGATTCGCTAACGAAACACTATATATTGGAATAGAAGGAATACCAAATCCGAAAATTTTTGAAATGAAGCACGCAAAATGCGGTCGTACAGGACAAAACATATTCGACGGCGAACTGTGTAGCTTTTCCGACGTCAGTAAACCGATCGAATTTCATATTGGCGACAAGTTCGGGAAAAAGTATTTGCCTAATTTTAATAACCTAACTATTGGCACGTACAATGGTCTTAGAGTTAGAGCGAGGTGTGTGGACATCTGCGTATCTTCGCCCAGAACTGAAGCAAAGGAACGGATTTATTCTTTTTTGTATAACAATCCTCTCCAGAAAAATGCTTTTAGACTGTGTAAATAAAACGGACGGTTGAAAAAACACATTGTCTTTCGAAAATTATTTAATAAAAATTGAATATTAAATAATTTGAAATAAATTTAAATTTATCAAATAAATTTTAAATAATTTGTGTATATAAAATAAGATGTGAAAAAATAAAAAATAAATTTGTACAATAGGCGTATTTCCCTTTTATTTTCCTCAAAGCTAGCAAAATCTAGACGGACGGTCGAATGGACGAAGAGCGTATTATAATTTTCGAACAAGAATATCCACAATGAAAATAAAGTTAACGAACGAGGATACTCAAATATTTTCAATATTATGAACAGATATTGTTTCTTCATCATTTAATTAATAAAACTTTGATCGATGATCTTCAGAATAAAACATTAATCTATAGTATTGTTAAAAAAATTCAACAAATGAATATTATCAATTTTTGCTTTGAGCGAGATTCATTTATTTATCGAAATATATATATTTTATTTAATTTAGTTACCCCTAAAAAATATTTTATTAAAGAAAACGGGAGTTAGGGAGAGACTATATTAAAAAAATAATAATAATTCAATTTGAAGAACTAATTAATTAAATAATTTTTAAAACTTAATTATTGAAATAATTAAATGTTATTTCTGTAAATATGTGTTTAAACGCTCATAAGTTTATAAAATTTAATACTATTATAATATCGTTATTATAAGAGAAGGTAATTTCTTTTTATGAAGTTCCACTGGGTCACGAGGAAGAGCTCCTATTTAGATATAAAAATTTTTAAATGTTTAAAGTTATATAATTAATTAGTATTTTACAAGGGATTATTATTTTTTTAAAATAGTCTCCCCTAAAACCCGTTTTCTTTAATAAAATATTTTTAAGGGGTGACTAAATTAAAAAAAAATTCTAAATAAATTGTTACGATAAATAAATGAATCTCGCGCAAAGCAAAATTTGATCAGTGTATAATTCATCGGGTCACAAAAAAATGTGCTACCAACTGTCATCGGGTCACACAAAAGAGAGTTTTGCAAGACTTGTTCGGTTCGAGGCTGAGAAGTCGAAAGTTGTATCTCATTCTCCTTTAATTGTGTTTCCGAAGGTTTTTTCTAAGTAACAATAAATTATTTCGAAAAAAATGTTTAAAGTTATATAATTAATTGGTATTTTTAAAAGTAATTATTTTTTTTTAAAATTAGTCTCCCCTAAATCCCGTTTTCTTTAATAAAATAATTTTTAAGGGTAACTAAATTAAAAAAAAAAAATTATAAATAAATAATTTGATAAATAAAGGAGTCTCGATTAGAACAAAATTTGATCATATACTATATACAAATATTTATTCCTTTAAAAAATAAAAAACTAAGATATACGTTCCTAAAATTTCAATTTTCATTTGTGACAATTCGTAGGTCTTTCAGTAACAGCTCATAATAAGATATGTAGGTTTCAAAATACGTTCAAACGTATTAAAACTCAGTATTCCTTCATATAGTATCATTTCAAAGGGCTTGATATTCCTAATATTTGTAACCTCGAAGTCTAAGTTCCCGTTCGCATAAATTTTTGGAGGATATTTTTTTTTTCATCGAGACTTCAGAAAAAAAATTCGAGGCTTCGGGAACTTAAACATTGAGGTTGCGACAAATATTGAAATCAAGTCCTTTGAAATGTGTCTGTTTCAAAGGCTACTCGGCTATAGTACTTTTGAACGTATTTGAAAACCAAAATATCTAAATATCGGCTCTTTCTAGATACCCGAAGAAAAGCCCCCTACGTAATCGACTTCTCCTATAATATAGATAGGAATAGTATTACAAAATTTTAACATATAATTGTTTAAACGTTTATAATGTGGATTGAAATAACAATAAAAAGTTTAGAAAATAAATGCTTAAAGTAATATAATTAGTTAGTATTTTAGAAGGAATTATTATTTTTTTTAAATTAGTCTCCCCTTAAATCCCGTTTTCTTTCAGGAAAAATTTTATGAGTAACTAAATTCAATAAAATAAAATTATCAATAAATTTATACGATAAATAAATGAATCTCGCAAAGAGAAAAATTTGATCAGTATATAATTCATCGGGTCACAATAAAGAGAGCTTCCAACTGTCATCGGGTCACAAAAAAGAGTGCTTTGCAAGACTTGTCCGATGCCGTGAAGTCGAAAGTTGTATCTCATTATCGTTTAATTGTGTTTCCGAAGGTTTTTTATCTAAGTAACAATAAATTATTTCGAAAAAAATGTTTAAATTTATATAATTAATTGGTATTTTTAAAAAAAGGAATTATTATTTTTTTAAATTAGTCTCCCCTTAAATCCCGTTTTTTTTAATAAAATATTTTTTTGGGGTAACTAATAAAAAACAAAATGATAAATAAATTGTTTCGATAAATAAATGAATCTCGATCAGAGCAAAATTTGATCATATACTATATACATATATTTATTTCTTTAAAAAATAAAAACTAAGATATACGTTCCTAAATTTCAATTTTCTTTTGTGACAATTCGTAAGTTCTTCAGTAACAGTTAATAACAAGATATGTAAGTTTTGAAATACGTTCATACGTATTAAAACTCAGTAGTCCTTCGTATAGTATCATTTCAAAGGGCTTGATATTCCTAATATTCGTAACCTCGATGTCTAAGTTCCCAATCGCATAAATTTTTTGGAGGATATTTTTTTTTATCGAGACTTCAGAAAAAAAATTCGAAGCTTCGGGAACTTCTCCTATAATATAGATAGTGAAATTATTACAAAATTTTAACATATAATCGTTTAAGCGTATTTAATATTACTTATCGAAATAATTTATTACTCTATTCAGCTATATGATATACGTTTATACAATAATATATTTATAGAAATAATTCAAATTTATTCCTAAATATATTATGAGAGAAGTCGATTCCTTAAGTGGCGTTTCATCGGATCTCGGGAAGAGATGCTAGGAGGATATTTTTGTTTCGAAATGCGTTCAAACCTGTATTCCTTCATATAGTATTATTTCAAGGGGCTCGATCTCCCTATGTGCCGCAACCTCGATGTCCAAGTTCCCGATCGCATAATTTTTTTGGGAAAAAAAAATTTTTTTCATCGAGACTTCACAAAATTTTTTTTAAGGTTTTGGGAACTTACACATCGAGGTTACGACACTTTAGGAAATCTAGTCCTTAAAAAAGTTACTGTTTGAAGGGGAACTCGGCTATACTACGTTAGAACGTATTCGGAAACCAAAATATCTAAATTTCAGCTCTTCCTCGATACTCGATGAAACGTCCCTAAATGCATCGACGTCTCCTCTAATATAGATATGGATAGGATTAAATATTTTAACATAAAATCGTTCAAACGTATATAAAATGGATAGAAGAAACATCAAAATATTTAGATAAATAAGTGTTTTATAAACTTTAATAAAATATTTAGTTTTTTTTTAAGATATGAAATAGTTTGGTATCATAGGTTAAAAAACATAAAAATTTCCGTTTAATTGCATTCTTTTAAACATTTACTTATCGAAATAACTTATTACTCTATTCAGCTATATGATATACGTTTATACAACAATTATTTATAGATATAATTCAAATTTATTCCTAAATATATTATAAGAGAAGTCGATTCCTTAGGTGGCGTTTCATCGGATCTCATGAAGAGATGCTAGTAAGATATTTTGATTTCGAAATACGTTCAAACCTATTAAAACTCACTATTCCTTCATATAGTATCATTTAAACGGGCTCGATCTCCATATGTGACGTAACCTTGATGTCTAAGTTCCCGATCCCATAAAAAAATTTTTGGAAAATTTTTTTTCATCGAGACTTCACAAATTTTTTTTAAGGTTTCGGGAACTTAGATAACGAGGTTACGACACATAGGGAGATCTAGTCCTTAGAAACGTTACTATTTGATGGGAAACTCGGTTATACTACGTTTGAACGTATTCGGAAACCAAAATATCTAAATATCAGCTCTTCCTCGATACTTGATGAAACGTCCCTAACAGCATCGACTTCTCTTCTAAATAAGATAAGGGGATAGGATTAATTAATCATTTACATATAATCGTTAAACGTATTATATATGGATCAGACCTAGTACCACTCAATTTAGATATAACTTCTAGCCAGTATGCTATTTGATAATAAAAGGGGGGGGGGCTTTTTTTTTTTTTTTTAAAAACAAAAAACCCAAAAAAAAATTTTTATTTTTTTTTTAATTAGGGAAAAATAAAAAATTTTCAAATTTTTTTTTACCCCAAAATGTATCGGAAAATGTATCGGAAAAAGTATCGATGCCCATCTCTCGGGAAGAGGTAACTGTAAGATATTGTAGTCTGTATATTCCTGCAAACGAACCATCACGTAGTATTCTTTCATATAGTATCATTTCAATGGGCTCGATCTCCTTATGTGACGTAACCTCGATGTCTAAATTCCCGATTGTATATTTTATTTTTGAAAAAAAAATTTTTTCATCAAGACTCCACAAATAATTTTTAAGGTTTCGGGAACTTAAACATCGAGGTTCCGACACATAGGAAGATGGGGGCCTTAGAAATGTTACTGTTTCAAGAACTACTCAGCTATACTAGGTTTGAACGTATTCGGCAACCAAAATATCTAACTATCGGCTTTTCCTCGATACTCGATGATCCGTCCCTAACTGCATCGACTTCTCCGGTAAAATAGGTAGGGATAAGAATAAATAATTTTAACATATAATCTTTTAAACGTATATAATATGGATAGAAGTAACATTAAAAAATTTTCATAAATAGGTGTTTAAACTTTTATAAAATTAATTAGTTTTTGTTAAAGAATCGAGTTAGTTTGGTATTTTAGGTTAAAAAAAGCATAAAAATTTCGGTTTGATCGCATTCCTTTCAACACTTACTAATCGAAATAATTTATTACTCTAGCCAGCTATATGATATACGTTTGCACAACAATTATTTATAGAAATAATTCAAAATTATACCCAAATATATATTGAGAGAAGTCGATTTCTTAAGTGGCGTTTCATCGGATCTCGGGAAGAGTTTCTAGTAAGATATTATGGTTTCGAAATACGTTCAAACGTATTAAAACTTAGTATTCTTTCATATAGTATCATTTCAATGTGCTTAATCTCCCTATGTGACGTAACCTCGACGTCTAAATTCCCGATTGCATCCTATTTTTTGAAATTTTTTTTTTTCATCGTGACTCCACAAAAAAATTTAAGGTTTCGGGAACTTAGATATCGAGGTTACGACACATAGGAAGATCGAGTCCTTAAAAATGTTACTGTTTCAAGAGCTACTCGGCTATACTACGTTTGAACGTATTCGGCAACCAAAATATCTAACTATCAGCTCTTCCCCGATCCTCGATGAAACGTCCCTAACGGCATTGACTTCTCCGGATAAAAGTAATATTAAACAAGCAACGTCGCTAACGCTCCGCCCTAACGCTCGGGCGAGCGTTAGGGCTTGCCATCGAGCGAAGGCTTCGCCTTCGCAATGGTGCCACAGCGAAAAAGGGTCGAAAAAAGGGGGGACAAAAATGACTATTATAAAAATAATAGTATATAGATTATTTGAATAAATAAGTTTTTAAACCTTTATAAAATTAATTATTTTTGTTAAAATGAATTATTATTTTTTTAATTTAGTCTCCTCTAAAATCCCGTTTTCTTTAAAAAAAATTGTTTAGGGGTAACTGAATTAAATAAATTAAAAATAAAAATAAAATGTTTCGGTAATTAAATGAATCGTGCGCAAAAGCCAAAATTTGAGCATTATATATAGTTTTTCTTATATAAAAAAACAACAACAAGAAAAAAAAGTAAGTCGTTCGTTCCGAAATTTTAATTTTCTTTAGGGGCGATTCGCCTGTCCTTCAGTAACAGTTCATAATAAGATATGTAGGTTTCGAAATACGTTCTAACGTTTTAAAACTTAGTAGTCCTTCATATAGTATCATTTCAACGGGCTTGATATTCCTAATATTCGTAACCTCGATGTCTAAGTTCCCGATCGCATAAATTTTTTTGGAGAATTTTTTTTTCATCGAGACTTCACAAAATTTTTTCTTGCTTTGGGAACTTAGACATGGAGGTTGCAACAAATATTGAAATCGAGTCCTTTGAAATGTCTCTTTTTCAAGGGCCACACGGCTATAATATGTTCGAACGTATTTGGAAACCAAAATATTTAAATATCTGCTCTTTCTAGATACCCAAAGAAACGTCCCTAACGGAATCGACTTCTATTATATAGATAGGGATATTATTACTTATTTATAACATATAATCGTTTAAACGTATATAATATAGATAAAAGTAACTTTAAATTATTTGAATAAATAATTGTTTAAACCTTTATATAATTAATTAGTTTTGATAAAATATATTATGATTTTTTTAATTTCGTCTCCCATAAAATCCCGTTTTCTTTACTAAAATATTTTTTAGGGTTAACTGAATTAAAAAATTAAAATTAAAAATAAAATATTTCGATAAATAAATGAATCTCGCGCAAAAGCAAAATTTTGATCATTAAATATAGTTTTTCTTATATAAAAAAAATAAAAACAAGAAAA
Source organism: Trachelipus rathkii (assembly GCA_015478945.1). Taxonomy (NCBI): domain Eukaryota; kingdom Metazoa; phylum Arthropoda; class Malacostraca; order Isopoda; family Trachelipodidae; genus Trachelipus; species Trachelipus rathkii. The sequence continues at coordinate 17,352 of JABUQX010038224.1, forward strand.
ACACTAAGTTATTCGATCCTAAATTTCAATTTTCTGTAGGGACGATTCGTCGGTAATTCAGTAACAGTTCATAATAAGATATGTAGGTTTCAAAAAACGTTCAAACGTATTGAAACTCAATAGTCCCTCATATAGTATCATTTCAACTGGCTTGATATTCCTTATATTTGTATCCTCGATGTCTAAGTTCCCAAACGCATTATTTTTTTTTTGGAAAAAATTTTTTTTTCATCGTGACCTCACAAAAAATTTTCGAGGTTTTGGGAACTTAGACATGAAGGTTGCGACAAATAATAATATCGAGTCCCTAGAAATGTCACTGTTTCAAGGCTATCGCCATTATAATACGTTTTGAAGTATTTGGAAAACCAAAAATATCATATAAATCGCTCTTGAATTCGGTACCTCGAGAACGTCCCTAGGATTCGACTTCTCCTTTAATATAGATAGGAATAGTATTAATAATTTAACGGTATATAATATGGAAAAAGTACTTTAAATTATTTGGTATAAAGAAGTGCCTTAATTTTCTAAATAAATTAGCCAAGTTTTGCTTTTAGTAACTTTTAGTTTTTATTTAGAAAACTTGAAAATTTCATTAGGGAATTAAATTAAAAAAAATAAATTCAGTGGAAAATATTTATTACTATTTATTATTTTATTATTATTAAGTATTATTATTAATTATTATTATTATTTATATTATTATTATTTTATTATTTATTATATATTATTATTATTATTATTATTATTATTTATTATTATTACTATTTTATTATTATTATATTCTTATTTTTTAAGGTATTTTTTTCATTTAATTAATAATAATTTGATGATCTTCAGAATAAAATATTAATAATAATCTATAATAAAATTATTGTTAAAAAAATAAAACAAATAAATTTTAGCGAATCGAATTATAAAAGAGGCTTTTTATTAGCAAATTAAGTTCGACGGCATTTCGGATTTCTACGGATAAAACTCAGCATGACGCGTCAGCAACAACTGCGCCAATTTTCTTCGAAAGAAGCGATCGTCGTCTTTTTGGTAGACGCGCTGTTTTTACTTTTCTCTTTATACCAAATAATTAATTTTAAATTTTATTCTAGTAATGGAAACTTTAAGTTTAAAAGCGAAGATCCAGTAATAGGAAATTTGAAACACCCCACTTTTTCTGAATGGGATTTTTGCTGCTCATCTTCTGTTCGTATCTGTTTAGGGAGTGGACGGGCATCTGCAGCTTTCAATTAGAATCGTCCGAGAGTTATTTTAATTGTACATTGCTGGTAAGTATGGATGTATTTTAAATTGCGAAGCTTTTTTTATTAAATAAATTTTTAGGAAGATATATATATATATATATATATATATATATATATATATATATATATATATATATATATATATATATATAGATATATTTATAATAATATATATATATATATAATATAATATATATATAATATAATATAATTATATTGTGGCTGAGTTCTACTGGATTCGTCAGCGAAGGGAAAAATTAGAAGTAAAACCAAATGAAAGACCAATATGTCCCGAAATATACAGCGTTTGAAAGTGCGCTGGTCAAAGGAAGTTGTAAAAATAGATAAAGAGAGTGTGCTCCAGATTTACCATTGGAGTGCATTTAAGATTGAGCATAGCCTATAAATCTGGGGTCAGAGTTATAAATAGTAAGGATGAGACTTTGTTAAAAGACGTGTCGTAACAGTCCTTCTTAGTGAAGGAGGTAGCGATGAGAGAGTACACGTAAGTAGTGTCCGCTGTTCGTATATTGAAAGTCATACAGCAATTTCACAGGTAGAAAGTGACTAGTGAGAGTGAGAGTAAGTGAGAGCGAAAGAGCTTTTTTTTTAAAGTTGTCACCTTAAGGGCATTGTCATATTCTAGAATTTGAACTTCTCTAGGCAATTTCTACCTAGGATTCGAACCAGGGATCAAACTCTAGCCCCTTGTCTTTGCGACTCTGTCACTCTACAGACTGTGCCACAGTTGAGGTACCAAGACTTCGCATTTTTTTAAGAAGAACTGTGAGTGGAACTACTTCAAACGTGAAAGGCTTATCCCATGAAAAGTCAAATGACACTTCAATATGGAGAGAGCTGCTAAGAAAGAAAGAAGAAGAAATTATTAATGCTCCTCGGAAAGCCCAACATTTTCAAGGCTTCTTTATTAAGATATATAATTTGATCCTTTCAAGAAAGATCACGTGACAAAGATATACCAAGAGAAGTCTTGGCGGCACAAACCTCGAAGGTCGTCAACGCTCAAGTGATAATGGGGAAAGGGGAGGACAAGGGGTATTGATTGGTTGCCCCTCCCGAACATCTTTGAAGAAGATTTTTTCGCCATTATAATTTGTAAACTAAAATGTTCGAGTGTGTGCTTGTAACCCTGTGGAGTATTTGTGAAGAGGTAGAGGGTAAGAATATCAACTAAACAAGTTCAACAACCACTCAAGTGTATTGGTCAAGAATACACTAAAGCTCCCTCTGTAAACAGAGCGCTGAGGATTATTCTGTCCGAACCTAACATACCATGTGGTAAACCCAATTGGAGAGAACCTCCATTGCTTCAAAAGGCTACTACATCCTCCCTATATATATATATATAATATTATTATATATATATAATATATATATATATATTATATTATATATAAATAATATAACTAATAATATATATATAATATATATATATATATATAATTATATATTATATATATATAATATAATATTTATATAAGTATAAACATATATAATATATATATTTTTTTTTTTCTTTTTTTTTACAGTTGTCACCTCCACTCACGGGCGAGAGCCTATTCAAGGGGGGGTGTTACACGCCTCAGAAAGTCAACAACTAATACAAATTACGCAGATGAGAACAGACGCAGGCTTTAAAGTGGGGGAGATTAAATCAGCAGAAACACAGGAGATGGAAGAGAATTCAACAGAACAGATGTGGCAGGAAAGAAGAAAGCCCCGCGCAAACTAGCCTGGAGTTACCTACATCAACACAAAACTCATGTCCAGACACAGCAAACCCCTAGGTTTCTACGAGGCGCGACGTAAAGTGGAGGTACGCGAGTGTATAAGCTCCCTCGAGCACCTGCCGCTCCGGTACCCTATAGAAAAGAGATAAAGATCCAACATCGCGCCGCAAAAGATAGAGGGTCAAGTGGAACTGGAAAGTACAGTTTATAAGCCTTTGGCCTTTGACTCGACCCTGACCTATCCCAACAGCCGGGGTGAAACCAGAGCCCCCCCAGATATGACAGCAGTACTCCATAAAGGGCGGATGAGGCCCTTGTATATCTGGAGCAACTGAAGAAGAGGAAAAAAAGTCTCGCAGTCTAAACTCAGAACTCCCAGTTTCTTTTGAGGCCACCCCTAAGCAAACGTTGTGATGTGAGGTTTTCCAAGACATTTTTTGTTTATGTTAAGCGCCAAGGATGTTTTATTGTCAACAGGGAAGAGACGAAGAACCGTCGAATAGAGATAGGAAAAGTTGGATAGGTCGTCTTAGAAGGGAGATTTGTAGAATTGAGTTTTAAAGAATGGAATTTCACAAGGTTCAGACTAGAGACCACCCCACCCGGAAATTCTATCCAGATCAACGAGAATAGAATCGGAAAGGATTAGACGAGAGACAATTCTAGAACAGTAAAAAAGAAGGAGGCAGAAAATGCGAAAATGAATTTGAAGAATGAAGGTCGAGTCATCGGCATATGAGTGGAAAGAGTTAGATGTGCAGGTGAGAGAAGATCATTAATGAAAAGAGGAATAAAGTAGCGAGATTAAGACAAACCCTGAGGAACACCTATTGACAGAAAGAGAAGAAGCAGTCGCCCCATCAACAAACAGCCGATATTGAGGCGATTTGGAAAGAAAACTTAGACATAAGTAAAGCAAAGAGAAGGAGGAAAACCCAAAGGAGGGAGCTTGAGAGCAGTGACGCGTGCCATAAACCCGGTCAATGCTTTGGATATGTCAAGCAGCCACCACGCACGTCTCTCCCGAAGTCCCTAAGGGCGGAAAAACCAATCAAATCAGTAAGATAGGAAGTATATCGCCAGTAGACTGAGCGGCGATAGCCATACTGGCGATCGGAAAGAAAGGAATGAGATTCCATGATGATCTAAGAAATGAAAGTTGAGAAGAGTTTCAAAGATCTTAGAACTAGAATACAGTTTTACAAGTGAGAGCTATACGGCGATAGTTAGAAGGATCAGAACGGCTTCCTTTTTTCGGAATAGGTTTGGACATGTGCGTGCTTCAACACTGAGGGAAAGTGTAGTATTGAGACATAGAGAATATAGTTGAACGAGGGGCTGGGATAGCACGGAAGCACACTCCCTCAAAACTCGGGGAGAATGCCATCCGGGCCACCCGCCTCCTAACGTTCAATAGATTTCAGAGCCCATGCACCCGATCAAATGTAATCACAGCAAAGGCATAGGGACACCTGAAGAGGACGAAGGAGGAGGAGTGAGGATGCCAGAATCGTCCCAGGGTTGGCATTAGCGGAAAATTAGGAGGCCGAAGCCAGATTGGCCTTTCAGTGGAGAATTAGCACAGAACCATCAAGAGCGAATAAGAGGAAGGAAAACAGATTTCAGTAAGTTGTTAGAGATTTTTGGAGCAAGAGGCCAGAAAGATTTGTAGTAGGAGAACCAAGGGAGGTTTAAGCGCACTTTCCGTTTGTGAAAGCCGCGCTTTTGCTCGTCGAGAAGTATCCTGCAACGATTTCTTAGCAAGAATGAAAATTACAAGAGTGATAGGAGAAACGAGAATTTTTCCCAACTCGCGATAGCCACTGTTCTCTAGCCTGAATGGCCAAGGACAAGCACGATCGAACCCTGGATTATGAGGAGAGAAAGAATTTAGTCGAAGAGGATGAACCTGCTCATCCCTCAACGATTACAGCTCCCACTTATCACGCAAGATCAGTCGAGAAGCGTCACCAGAGGAAAAGCAGTCATTCCAATTATTAATTTGAAGCCGAGAAGCAACGCAAGGATCCCAAATCGGCGCCGACAAAGTGCTCAGAAGAAACGAGTCAGGGCAGAATGGAGCTGTGGAGAGAAGTATTAAAATTAAGAGATATAAGGTTGTTGGTCAGATTTACC
>JABUQX010038225.1:0-7500 GCA_015478945.1 Trachelipus rathkii
AGATCTCTATCTCTCTCGATCCTTACATCATGATGTTTCTCTATCTCTCTATCTCTCTCCTTCTATCTCTCTCTATCTCTCTCTAATCTTCTACTCTCTATCGTGATCTATCAATATCTAAAATCTCTCTCCTCTCGCTGTTCTCCCTCTCTCTGCTCGTACTATCTATCTCTCTCTATATCTAATATATATATACTATATATACTTATATAATAATAATATATAAATATTATAATATAGTATATATATATTATACTAACGTGTATATATATATCAATAGTATAGTTATATATACTATATAGTAATATACTGATAATATACTATATATATATATATATATATATAATATATATTATATTGTATGTTAAAATATAAAAAAGTCAAAAAAAAAAAAATTATAGAGAAAGAAAACTTAAAAAAGGAAACATGTATAAGTTGAGCACCAACTGTTGAAATGAATGACTTATGCTTCTCACCAACTATTCCTCAAAAAATATTTAAGAAATAAAAAAACAAAATTTTGCACACAACCATAGTGAAAGCATTTTACCTGATCAAGATCAAATGATATGGATTGTGTTTACAGGGCTTGCAAATAGAAAAGGTAAAAGAAAACCAAATACTCTGCTACTAATAGTAAAACAAGAGAGACTGCAAGTTTAAGTATAAGTTATTGCAAAATCTCAAAGCAACCACGAAGAGAAAAAAACTGACTTTGCCAAGTACTTTGAAGAAAATTGAGAATAATAGCCAGTTTGAACATTGAACACAGAAGCACAAGAAAGAAATTGTAACAGCGTGTGGGATTAAGTGTGTAGCGGTGGTATGTATGATTAGAGAAATTTACGTTGTGGATGTGTGTTAATAGGGTCGTATCGAGGGAGTGTGTGAAATCTTTGCTAGCAAACTTGTGCAATTAAATAACGAGAGCCAAACAGAAGAAACTTAGAACACCAGTTTTTCCTATAAAATCAGAAAAGACTCGTCAATAAAAGAAAATTGATTGAGGAATCAGATCAAGAACTAATCACCAAGCACTATTATAGGTATCTAGCTACATTATAATTTAGGATATATTAATAATAATTCTATATAATATATATATATTTATATATAATTGAGCCATTTAATTTAATTTAATTTAACTTTAGTAAGAAAAGAAACCACCCCTAAGCTTATCTCTTCTGAAAGAAAAAAAGGCTTATTCACAGTATTGTTGAAGGTTAGTTTGAAGTTTAAAGTATTGTATATATAAAAGCTAAGTGTAAATGGAATGATATAAAAGTAACATAATGAGTTTACAAAGAAAATAACTAAAAATTTAAGACAATAAAAGGAGTTTGCTAAATAACCTTATTGACTATTTTTTTACTTTATTTACAATTTTATGTATAATTATAATATTTGTAATTTTTAGTATTTGTACATTTATTTATTTGTATTTGTTATATATTTTTTTATTAGAACCACTGTTCGTATATCTCATCTATGTGCAAATAAAGAAATTTATCGAACTGCCTCTTAACTTCACCTATTGATGAAAATCAGCATTAGTTCTTCAAATAAAAGGAAGATGATCAAGAGAAGTGATGTCATGAAGCAGATGGGAGGAATGAAAAAATCCAAAATCATCGAGCAATTATAGTAAAGTATATTAAGCATAGAATAAAAAAATAAAATAAATAAATAAAATATATACAAGTAAACTTATATATAAGACATATAAAAATAATATTATGTATATATAGCTAACTATCTTTTGTTTTTGTTGTTTTGTTATTTTATTTTAAAGCAGTTTGAGTGAGTGAGTTTGAAAGTTTTTAATAATAATAATAAAAAAATGAATAATACGGAGTTAAAGGAAACGGAGAAAATATATGAAATTGAGATTTCTGAAGGAGGTTTAGAATGCCTTCAGGAAAATTAATAGCTGTAACTTGTAAACTAAATGAAATAAGGAATAAATTATGGGGTGCATTTGTAAACGAAATAAATATAAGTTCCGAGCTCAAAGCTGATGAGCTTCAATTAGAAATAAAAGTTGAACACTAAAAAATGCTTGTAGTGAATTAGCAGTTGAATCTCAAGAGTTAGATAAAACTCAGCAGTGGCTTACATTAGAAGGGAAGCCATATCATGAGTTAAAATTAGACATTTTTAAATATATGAGTAAGTATGAGCCAAAAATTAGACATCATGGTAGTGCTAGTAATATATCTAGTAAAAGGCCAAGTAAGAGCAAGTAAATCCAGTGTAAATCAAAAGATGCAATATCACAATCCTTGGCACTTGATATAGAAAGAAATAAAGCCGAATTAAAAGCACACCAAGAATATTTGGCAAAAAAAAAAAGCAAGAAGACCTTAGACTTGCCGTGACATAGTAGTTATATATATATAAAAAACTTGGAACAAAGTTTGATACAAATTAAACAAAAGTTAGAAAATCCAATTTTCAGTATTAGTGATAGCTCAGTAAAACATGAGAATAAAAATGTAGATTTTTCGGAAACTAAAATAAAAAATAGAGTTGAAACTAATAAAGAGGAGTTCATACTAGTACAAATTTTATAAAAGCAATTAGAAATAAGCACTAAAAATCCATTACCTATATGTGAGCCAGAGGTTTTTACAGGTGGTAAGATCAACCAAATTTAAAGATTTTATTCTAGCTTTTAAAGCTAATATACAAGACAAATGTGATAGTGAAACAAATAAAGTTTATTATAGTTAAGTATAGTTAATTATTATTAAAAGCATAGTGAGAAGAGTTGTTTGGCATAAATGAGAAACTAAGTGTTAGATTGTAAAAAGGCAATATAAGTATTGGAATGACGATATGAAATTGAACAAGATTTATGTTAATGTGACCGATATTTAGAAACAGTAGAGGAATTCTAATGATGTTAAAGAAAGAACGATGAAATCTATATTATCTGCTATAAACACACAAATGAGCTATCACTTTTAAACTATTGCACCTTTTATATTAGTAACTATACTTGATCGCCTAGGAAAATGGTTAAAAAAAACTCATTAAACAACGGGAAAATGCGTACTATATCATCGTTTAAATTAAAGCTCTATAATGAAGAATACAAACAAAATCTTAGTCAATGTTGCAGAACTTGTGATAAGGAAATCAAACAATCTTCTCAGCAATGAGTATAGACCAATCACCAAAACAAAGCCAGGTTACAAGGGAAAGGAAGTCACTTTATAACAAAAGAAAACAAAAAAAGCTATAAAAAGTGGTAATAAAAATAATAAAGCAATAAAAGTGGAATAATATATAATATATAATAATAATAATCGTATAATAATTAATAATAATGAATAATAATAATGAAGAAAATAATAATAATAAATAATGAATAATAATATAATTAATAATAATAATAAAATAATAATAATAATAATATTATCATCATCATAAATAATAATGAAAATATATTAATAATATTAAGTAATAAAATAAATAATAATAATATAATAATATATAATAATAATAAAATAATATAGAATAAATAATTAATAATAATAATAGATAAGTAATATAATAATGAATAATAAATAAAATAATAAATTAAATAATAAATGGAATAATAATGAATATTAATAATAATAATAATATTAATATAATAATATAATAAATCATAATAAGTGAATATAATAATAATAATAATAATAATAATAATAATAATAATAATAATAATAATAATAATAATAATAATAATAATAATAATAATAATAATAATAATAATAATAATAATAAAAAAAAGATAATCATAATATAAATAAATGCAAAATTCTGGAAAAACAAAGCCAAGGTGAGAAAATATAGTTTATTAAATATAATAAATTATGTTTTAAATGCCTCAAACCAAATCATTTCAGTAACAATTGTAACGAGCAACATCTACCACTTTTGCATAGAGATGATACAGAAGAAAAAGCAAATGCAAATTCAAAGAAAGAGCAAAACAGCACAAACTCCTCACCATCAGCTCTCACTGTATGTTTGGTAGGTAAAAGAGTCGGAAAATAATGCAACAAAAAACTATCAAACAAAACTAAGTAATGAAAAGCTATCATATCCTGCAGTGCCAGCTAAGATCAAGCTCAAAGGTAAAAATAAAGTAATTGAAACATATATGCTATATGGGATTGGATACATATTCATCAGCATGTTTTATGGATTTGAATTTGGCTTCAGAATTAGGTATGAAATATATGAAAGCTCAAAAGAATATAGACATAACAACAATGTTTGGACAAAATTAGATAGTAACGTATATTCTAAATAATTTAGATGTTTATGATCTTGAGATGAAGAAATTTGACACTATAAATAATATATATTGTAAAGAACATTGGCCATTTACTAAGGATGAGTCTCCATCTCACAAAGATATATATATGGATTAGATTATTTGAGTCATGTTCCCTTCAATTTCATTGAATCCAAAATAGGACTGCTATTAGGAATGAACCAAAGAGAGCTGTTAAAGTCTATCAGAAATTTGTAAGAAGGTCTTGGTTAACTATCCTTGGTATTAAGAATCATTTTAAGCTGGGTTTTTAACACAAGATCAACACCGGATGTATTATAGGCATTTATGAAGTTTAAGAATGTCACAGAACACGAATTATAGAAAGATGATAATTTGCTTGAAAATATTGCTTAAGAAATTTTCCTGAGAAGAATTCAAAAAGATTGTGAAAGTATGAAGAATTTAAAGTTGGAAAAACAATCAGTTGAATACACCGCAGAAACAACCACATGGTAAATTCATGTGGTTACCATTAAAGTAATGAGAACAAACATATTTCCTAATAACAAAAACCAGGTTTTAGCTAGATTTAGGGTATGTAAAAAGGGTAAATTTGATTTGATAATAATAGCTTGCAAAATATAATGAGAATATAGATGAAATATTGAAACTCAATTTTGCAGAAAAGGTAGGGAAAATGGTCTTTTAAATACTGAGAGGCTTTATTTGACTCATCACAGAGTATTTATCGGCATTAGTTCACTCGAGATATGAGAGAGTGTGTTAAAATCCGATCTATAAATAAATACAAGGATATTTCTTTAAAACAATAGTCTAGCAAACTGGTCAGAACTTTATATTTACTTACAAGTGCATACTTTTAAGATTAGCAGAGAAATATCTTTGATAAGCGAAATTGGAAAGGAATTCTTTACAGAATCAAATGCTTTAAAAACAAAGATTATTTGCGCTTCTATGTTCCACAATGGAACTTTAAATAAGCCTCTATAGAGGATGATTAATGTTAAAGTCATATAGTTTGGGAAGTGTAGTTCCTTCACGCTGCAGATTAGGATTGGAAGGTCATACACTGCAAAGGTATATTCCAGTAGAACCATTTAGTGAATGAAACTTACATTATTCATTTGAAATTTTATATTGAAACATGTGGAATTCTGTAAAATCAGAGAAAAAAAATTATATATTTTATTAGAAGCAATTAAAAGTGAATTAGCAATAAACCTCTCCTAATAACATAATGCAAGAATTTTTATTTTTTTTGAAAGAAAATATGAATAATGCAGGAGTAGAGCAAAGATTTAAAGAGTAACTTATTCTTTGGATAAACTGCCTATCACAATAAATATTAGACCTATATGGGATTCCAGAAAATGGATATAATAAAAGCTAGTGTAGATATAGAGCATAAAGAATTAAATAATTAAGTTCTTGTTTGTTTATTTTCTATATACCTACATTTCTCTTAACTCGGAGACGCTCCTGATTTCCTTCTTTTCTCTCAGCCATTGGTCAAATTATCTGGATATGCCACATGGTCTGGTTTTTTTTAATCAAATAATTATAAAAAAAAGTGTACATGACGTCTGTTTTTCTAACATTTCATTATAGTTGAAGATACGAGATATACCAGGCATATAATCAAAACTGTTTAATTAAAGTATCGAGTATACTGACTGCAAATAATTTATGCAGCGTTCTCACGTTGCATTATGCTGGCAGAGTTAATAAATTGAAATATTATGCTCTTTAGTATACCTTATAACTAGATTATACATGAAATAGAAAATTTGATGGCTAACGTCCCCTAGAATTGAGTTTGAGCTGCAGGCAATAACGTAGAAGTTAATATCAAACAAACTTTAAAGGTGAAATAGATATGAACATAAACAATGAGTATTTTTGGGTTGACAATAACTAAATGACTATATACAAAAAACTGAGTCAAAACCATATTAACGAATTTGGGAAGAAAGAGAATCGCTCCATCAAACAAACACAAGTCATATTTGAAACTATTTTAAAGAAATCTCAGCATAAATATGAATTCAAGCAGGAACCATAAAGGAAGGGAGCTTGGCAAGCAGCTACACATGCCACACCCCGTCAAATAAATAAAGATTGCCCAAAGTTCCTGAGGGTAGAAGACCATAAATCGGCGAGATAGAATAGTATATCCCTAGTAAACCTCCGAGTGCCGATAGCCATACTGATGATCGGAAAGATGGAAGTGTGATACTGGATAATTCAAGAGTTGAGAGTTGAGAATGATTTCAAAGATCTTAGATTGAAAACAAGTGAGAGCTATAGGGAGATAGTTTGAAGGATCAGAACTGCATCCTCTCTTTGGAATTGGTTAGACATATGATATTCTTCCAACACTGAGGTTAATTTTTAGGCACAGAGAGTATAATAGAATCAGGAGCTGCGACAGCCCAGAAGCACACTCCCTCAAAACTTGGGGAAATGTACCAACCAGGCCGCTTGTTTTCCCAAGGTTTATAGATTTTAGAAGCTCATGTATCCGATCATAAGTAATCACTGGTATGGCATAGGTTGCTCACCTGAGAGGAAAAAGAGTAGGAATATTGCCTGAGTCGTTTAGGTAGAACTATAGGAAACAGGAGGACAAATAGATATTCTTTTAAGTTGGAGAATTAACAATTGAACTATTAGAGTGCATACGAGGATGACAGACAAATATGAAGAGGTCGTTAAGGATGCTTGGCAAAAAAGAAGTATGTCACTGTAGGAGAGCCAAGGGGGTAAGCGTATTTAAGATTTGCAAACATCCGTTTTGCTCATTGAATAGTATCAGTGTTACGATTGAAAATTAGCCAAATTGATAGGAGGCTGAGCATTTCCCCAATTTTTCCTGAATGGCACAGGACCAAGCACCATGCACGATCGAAAAATATATTATTTTGGGATGAAAAAGATTTAGACGAAGAACAAATGAACCTAATCACTCCACTAGGAATTATAGACCTTATAAATAAATTATTATTTAATAAATTATTTTTAATTATTTATTTATTTAATTTATTTTTATTTATTTTAATATATTTATTATTTTATTAGTTTGTTTTATTTTATAATTTTTATTATTATTATTATTATTATTATTATTATTATTATTATTATTATTATTATTATTATTATTATTATTATTATTATTATTATTATTATTATTATTATTATTATTATTA
>JABUQX010038225.1:12500-38973 GCA_015478945.1 Trachelipus rathkii
TCATATTCTGTATAACATAACACAAAACTTTTATTTATTTTTGTTTTATATGCTTTAAACAGTTTGTTTTTACTAAATTTTACGCTTTTCATATTTATAACTTAAGAAATTTGGGTTTTTACATACCCTAAACCTGTAAATCAGTAAATCAAACCACCCCTCCCCCATCCCTATCCAAATCCTGGATATTTATACATTAACATAGTAATATTTATCAAAATTTTATCATAACCTTGTCTAATTATCATACTGATCAATGAATATATGCTAACGTAACAAAGATCCATACTTAACAACAATAAAGTAACTAACATTGAGTGCAGAACGGAACCTACTTACACTTTTTCTAACATATCACTGATATTTTAGATTAAAAGTAATATTTAAGAAAAATTTTATCATAACCTTATCTAAATATATCATACTGATCATTGAATATATGCTAACGTAACAAAGTTTTCACATCAATAAAGCAAACATAGCATCACCTGAACTACGAATATAACGTACATTCACAAACCTAACACATCTTAAACATGAATAAACAGTTAACATTAACAAGCTTTCATACTTAACAACAGTAAAGTAACTAACATTGAGCGCAGAACGTAACCTACTTACACTTTTTCTAACATATCACTGATGTTTTTACATTAACATAGTAACATTTAACAAAAATTATCACAACCTTATGTAAGTATCTTACTGATCAATGAATATATGCTAACGTAACAAAGTTTTCATATTAATAAAGCAAACATAGGATCATATGAACTACGAATATAATGTACACTCACAAACCTAACACATCTTATACACGAATAAGCAGTCAACATTAACAAAGTTCAATACTTAACAACTGTGACATAACTAACATTTGCATACAATACGTAACTTATTCACACTTTTCCAAACATATCTCTAACATATCATTATTATTTTTGCATGAACATAGTAACATTTAACAAAAATTTATCACAATCTTGTGTAATTATCATACTGACCAACGAAAATACGCTAACACAGCAAAGATTTCACATCAATAAAGCTAACATATCATAACCTGATGTAACAATATAATGTATAACATCAAATCGAACATACCCTATGCCTGAATAAATCACTAACATTAGCAAAGTTCCATACTTAACAACAGTAAAGTAACTACCGATGCATACAAAAACGTAACCGATTCATACGTTTTCAAACATATCTCTAACATATCATTACTATTTTCGTATTAACACTGTAATATTTATCATCACCGTACCTAATTATCATACTGATCAACGAATATATACCAACGTAACAAAGTTTTTGGCTTAACAAAGCTAACATATCATAGTCTGAACCAAGAATATAACATACAACGAAAAACCTAACATACCTTAAACACGAATAAACAGCTAACATTAGCAAAGTTTCAAACTTACAACAATGAAGTAACTAGCAAAACATATAGAACGTTGCTTTTCACATCATTTTTTTTCTTCAACATTTTGAACTTTAGTTCTTCAAAACTTTGTTTTCAAAAACTTTTAACTATTTTAATTTTATCTTTTTAACTAGTTTAGTTTTTTTTTTTTAAAAAATCTTAATTTTAACTTTATTTCTTTAAAACTTTTTGTTTTTACTAAATTTTATTCTTTTATGTTTATAACGTAAAAATTTACATTTTACATAAACTAAAACAGTAAAAACAGTAAATCAAAAGTTTTCACATCAATAAAGCTAACATAACATAACCTGATGCAAGAATATAATGTATAACATCAAACCTAACAAAATACCATACTTGGCAACAGGAAAGTAACTGACGTTGCTTACAGCCCGTACCATATTCACACTTTTTTTCAAACAGATCTCTAACATATCACTATTATTTTACATTAACATAGTAACATTTAACAAAAATTTATCACAACACTCGCCAACAAATATATGCTGACGTACCAAAGTTTTTCACATCAATAAAACTAACATATCATTTCCTGAACTAGGAATATAACGCACAATGACAAAACCTAACATACCTTATGATCGAATAAATGACTAACATTAACAAAGTTTCATACTTAACAACACTAAAGTAACTAACAATGCATACAGAACGAACATGTACGAAGCTGATGTGGTTCCTGTTTCACTAGAGTTATCAAATACAAGTCGAGAAATTGTTCAAATTCGTTTTCGAAACATTACGCAATACCTATGATTCTTGTTTGACACAGGGTCAACTTAACAAATTTATTAAAAACATTTTGCCTAATACTATATTACAAATGAAACCCATTAGGGGTATGAAAAAAAGTAACATTACGCAATAGTTATAAGCCACGCCCATCCTTCTTGTTAGGGTTGTCGTTTAGGGTTAGCATTGTATAAACTGGTTTGTTACATCATCTTTCGTTATTGTGAGAGAGGATTACATTCTTCTTAAAAGAGCGACAAATGAAGCTCTTCATCAGTTGCTTGTCTGACTTTAAAACTATAAAAATGGTTTCTCTCGTGAATAATAAATTTGTAAACGATATTGTAACATGGAAGATATCGCATCCAAAAGTTTTTCTTAACTTAACTTTCCGTCGTAAGACAAATGGAGAACGTTACTTTGCCTGTTCCGATTCGTCTTACACCCATGACAGACCATTATTCCTATCCTGTGAAGAATTAAGTCGGGTGTTCGATGAAGTTAATACTTGGATAAATGAAAAGTACATTTCTTCATCAGTGACAAATTCGTGGGGAGTTGCGATCAATGGCGGCGAAGAATGTGACTCAAAAAGATTAACTCTTGTTTTTTCACTACATAACAATATTGAATCCATTGATTTACGTATGTGGTGGAGACCTAATTCAACGGGGATATTCCGACCCACTGCCTTTGGTGTTTGTGTAAGTGGTAAAGAAAATATTACAGCGTTTATCAAGATGCACGAAGAAATATCTAAAAGGTTGAATGAAGTTGATTTACTGGACGAACTTATTAACCTCTCGCATGGTATACTCTATACGATGTACGATGAGCACAATGTGTTCGAATCACAGGAAACACCAGTTATCGAGGCGCTCAACCTTGAAAAATTCACCTTCCTTTATGAAAAAGAGATGAAATCGCCAGGGTACAAAGAACAATCTTTGAAAATATCAGCAAGAGATATTTATACCTATATCACAACTGAAGGTCTTGGAAGTTTAGAACAATACATCGAATGCTCACATTGTATGTTAAATGTTAAACCTTCTTAAACGAACTCAATCTTATTAAATATTTTTATATAATTATACGATTGTAATTTTTTATTATATGTAGCTGTTTTAAAACATATCATGTAAGATGTATATTAAAATTGTTTTTTTTTTATTTTTTTTTATTTATATATATATATATATATATATATATATATATATATATATATATATATATATATATATATATATATATATATATATATATATATATATATATATATATATATATAATAAAAACAATCATCTAACATTCAAAAACGTAACTTATTCACACTTTGTCAAACATGTCTCTAACATAGCTAGAAGAAAGTGCTGTGTTAATTTACATTAACATGGTGATATTTAACTAAAATTACCATAACAGTGTGTGATTATCATACAGACCAATGAGTATACTCTAACATAACAAGTTTTCACATTAATAAAAGCTAACATATCAACTGAACTAAGAATATAATGTACAAGGGCAAACCAGAACACATCTTAAGCAAGAATAAACTGCTAACCTTAACAAAGATCCACACTTAACTAGCATAATACCTATTGGGTAAAGACAAACAAAGTAAAGTTTTTATTCTCTGTAAAGCTAAACTATGAACATAACATACTTAACACGCAACGGCTGCATGAATAAACAGCCAACTCCAATATCTTAAGCAACAAAGCGTACATAAGGGGGCAGTAAAACATGTTTTCAGGTGTATAACATATAATTTCCAATAAAAAGAACATTAAATAAATAAATAAATACATTCATACATATAAGTTTTTAAATATATTAAACCATCTAATCAGGTGGCCATAGGATTCTGTATAAATTGAGCAAGTTCTATATGTTTCTCCAGAGATTCAACACCATCCGAAAGGATGTAAGCATAAATACAACTTGCTGCACTAAACCATTTTTCCGCATATTTCGGTTCAACAGCACTCACTCGCTCCCGCCAGAGAGAAGTAAACGTATCCTGGCTGATAGTTATTAAGGCATTTCTGTATACTGCGTTATACGGGAATCCACATGTTTCGGTGTAAATATCGTAGATTACACCATGAGCTATTTGAATTAAGTCCTCGAGTATAGCAACAACTTTAAGATGAGACTTTAAGTCGTTTTTCATATCAAACAAAGCCATTATATTTGCAGATGTCTGAACAGTGAAACCTATACATGTATGCATGAATAGCATCATTGGGTTTCCAATAGTTGCGTACATCAATACTTTTAACATTACCAGATGCAGTGAAAGCAACATCTACTCTATTATAACCTCTCACGCTATCACCTCTGATTTCATCAAGAGACGACGTCACAGATGACACATACTCAGCCTTTAGCCAAGCTTCAAGGCTGTCGATAATCTTGAGGAATTCTTCAACTGATATGATTAAAGGTATATTACTTGCACCTCCAATTGGAATACAGGTAATATATTGCTCTCCATTCGTTTTACGAAAAAATGTAAATGACACATCGTTGGGTATTACAAAGATCCTCGTAAAGAGGACGTCTGTAGAAGCAGAACGAGAGGTCATCATATCAACACAGCGAAAAATGTCTTACTGGCGAAATTCGTATGTATAAACAACCCTTATAGGTAATGAGATTCTTTCTTTCAACCAATCAGAAGAAAGTAAACAAGAATACGACGTACGAATGAACCATATCAGTTCAAAAGGGTATATATTCTCGAGGTTGTTCGAGCTGTTGTTGTTGTTGTTGTTGCTGTGGCTGTTGTTGTTATTATTGTTGTTGTTGTTGTAGAGGTAAGGTTCCTGTGTTATATTTCAACTTCTCATTTATCACAACATTGATTAATTATCATACTGATCCAACGAATATGCTCTAACGTGTAGGTTTCCACATCAATAAAGCTAACACTGCGTCAGCTGAACTAAGAAAATAATGTGTACAACGACAAACCTGACGCACATATGGCTTGAATAAGCTGTTTACCATACATGCCAATAGTAAGTAACTAACATTACATGCAAAACGTAACCTAGTCACACGTTTTTTCAAGCATGTCTCTAACATATCAATACTAATTTTTATTTTTAAGCTTATCTCTTTTTAGACTACACCTCCCTTTCAGAAAATTTCAACATGAAACATGAAAATGATTTTATGCTTTAACCATTTACATAAAGATTCTGAATACTTATTATATTTATTAAACAAACTGGTAAATCTGGCAACTGCGTATCTGACAGCACTGTATAGACTTGGGAGCTGAGTTATATATAAATCCAGTGTGCTACTCAGTGATGTATTCATAATCATAAGCAAAAATCTAAAACGGAAACCCTAACAGATAACAAAAGCCACTAGGCTCACGTTTCTTTTATCTTCGATGGGTTTCTTTGTAGTAATATCTTACAAAAACTCACCATTTCTCTAATAAATCAGTGTTATTTCCACAACGAATAACTGTAAACGCCAACAAGTTTTAACCAAACATAACACAAAATAAGTTCTTTATATACTAACCATCGAATATATATGCTAACGTAACAACGTTTTGCATTAATAAAGCTAACATAACATAACTGAACTAAGAATATAATGTAGTCTAGGGCAACTAACATTACTCAACAAAAAACTTAACCTAAATACGTTTCTAACACATCATCGTCAGTTAACACAGTAATATCTTACAAAAACTCATCATTTCTCTAACAAATCAGTGTTATTTCCACATTGTCATAGTAATATTTAACATAACGTACCTAACTTACGAATAAACAGTTTTCATCAACCAAGAGTATCTAAAGCAACTTGTACCGTCGAGAGAAACTCAGCGGGATGCGCCCATGAAGGGTGTGAGTCCTGCGGGGAGATCGCGAAGGGTGTAAGCGGGCGTTACCCCTCGAGGCTGGGGCCCATGGCCCGCTTACACCTTCGGGGTGATCTCTAAAGACATGGGGCGCACCAGAAATTTTCTCGGACGTATGTTGCTTAGATTATAACGGTTGATGAAAACTGTTTGACTAAGAGATTAAGTACGATCCATATTGAAATATTACTATGACGTGTGATAACACTGTTCGACAGAAAATATGATTTTGTAGATAACGACGATGATGTGTTAAAGCGTATTAGGTGGACCCCCTGGCTCAAGTTTGCCCCAGACATTACTATTAGTTCAGGTGCTGTTATGTTAACTTTATTAATGTGAAAACAATATTTAGCATATATTCGATGGTTAGCATATAAAGAACTTATTTTCATGTTATGTTTGGTTAAAACTGTTATATTTGGTTATTCGTTATTAAGGCGACAGAGAAATGATGGTTGCCACTGTAACGGCGAAGGTATGTTATGATTGGATGTTAGGTTTGCCTTAGACTTTGCTATGTTATGAATCATCATCAGTAGCACTGACATATATAACTCAGCCCGTGCTGGAAATCACCTGCCGATACGCAGTTGCCAGAGGCCCCACCGACTATTTAATAAATATAATAAGTATCTATAAATCGCTACAGCAACAAATAGTTAAAAACGCAAAATCATTTCATGTTTCATGTTATTTCTGAAGAGAATTAACAGTCTAAAAGATAACGAAATAAAAATTAGTATTGACTATGTTAGAAGACATGCTAAAAACGTGATGGAACCCGTTTGCGCTCTTGTGTTGGTGCTATTGGTAAAAGTATGTGCACACGACTGGCACGGACTATTCGGAGGCTAAATTGTGATTTGTCGTTGTACATGACACTAACAGTTCATGTTGCATCATGTTAGCTTTATTGATGTGAGAACTATTACGCTAGAGTATATTCGTTGATCAGCTATGATATTGTCAATGTTAATGACAAATGAAGAGTTGAAATATATTGCAGGAACCTGCTCTCAAGCAGCAGCAACCACAGCCCAACAGCTGTGCTGGCACAACAACTCCGAACGTAAGCGGGAATGCCACCATTTTGAACGGTATGACGCGTCTGTGCTGTGCGATGACCGTACCCTACTGAAGTTGTTGCCATACGAGGCTCGCCGCTGTGTTGTGATTACGCCGTTACTGCTCTGTTTATTCTCTTTACGAAAAAGAGTCTTTAAGCTCTGGCGATGTGTCGGCCTGACCTCGCAAAAACGAATGGAAGAACAGCGTATTACTGCGATTCCCCAATGGATGAAACGGCTAAGAGAATTGTCATCTTGATGAAATCAGAAGGTGATGGTGTGCTCTGCAAATCTGTAATGTTAAAGTATTGATGTACCTGTGACGCATTCGCTCTGCAAATATGTGATATGAAAACGACAAATATCATCTTAAAGTTGTTGCCGTACTCGAGACTTAATTCAAATAACTCATGTGTAATACGATATTTTTACTGAAACGTGTGAACCGTATATCACAACAGCCAGGATATACTCTGGCGGACAGTAATTTGAGTATGCGGAAAAAAAAGTTTGGTGGACCATGTTATCACTTTCGGATGATGAATACTGTTATAGGGTATGCTCGGGTATACTCCTATAATATTAGATGGTTTAATATATTTAAAAAACGCTAATATATGATCTGTGATTATTTATGTTCTTTTGATGCACCTGAAAACATGTTTTCTTACTGCTACGCTTTGTTGCTAGATGACGGGCTGGCTTCATTCGTTTGCGCCGATTGTGTGTTAGTATGTTATGTTCATGTGAAAATAAAACTTACTTTGTTTGTCTTTTGCTGTAAATAACTGGTGTTAGTGTGGATCTTAAGGTTAACATTTGTGCTAGATATTTCTGGTTTGCCACAACACGATATCTTGATTTGATGTTAGCATTAATATTGAAAACATTTTAGTATACTCATTGGTGTATGATAACACACGGTTATGGTAAATTTTGTTGCATATCACCGTATTATCAGCAAATTAGCTATTGATTATATTAGAGAATTTATAGCGGTAAGTGTGAGTAAGACCCGTTTTTGAATGTTATATTAAGTTACTTTATATATATATATATATATATATATATATATATATATATATATATATATATATATATATATATATATATATATATATATATATATATAATAATATATATATATATATATATATATATATATATATATAACGCCAGGAAGAGCAATCATGAAGAAACAGTACAATAACACATCTTACATGTTTATGTTTTAAAACCAGCTAAAAAATAACAATCGTATAATTATATAAAAATATTTAATAAGATTGAGTTCGTTTAAGAAGGTTTAACATTTAACATACAATGTGAGCATTCGATGTATTGTTCTAAACTTCCAAGACCTTCAGTTGTGATATAGGTATAAATTTTTCAAAGATTGTTCTTTGTATCCTGGTGATTTCATCTCTTTTTCATAAAGGAAGGTGAATTTTTCAGGTTGACGCGCAACTGGTGTTCCTGGATTCATTCATCATTACATCGTGAAACATACCGGTGGATCGTCAGTAAATCCTTCGGCTTTGGGTGTTTCTTCTGCGACTGAAACACTGTAATACGCGTCGCACACGAAACGAGGCAGTAGTCATCCCCCAAGGTGCCCACCACGCCGCGCAAATCAGTAGTTCAGTATTGTTATGCCAGTGAAAACATCTTTGAGTGCGTGTTCACCGGTAACCCCACGGCGATGAATGACACTCATTTATCCAGTAATGCTCGTGGTACCGATGCTCACGGGGTAGAGTAATGATTGACGTCATGGTAGATGAATCAGAGTGAAGCTAAGCTAATGTTACTGTCTTTTACAGCGAAAGTAAGTTAAGAAAACTTTTGGTGCGATGCCCATGATTTGCAATATCGTTTACATTATTATTCACGGAAAACCATTTTAAGTCAGACAACGGTGATGAAGGCTTCGTATCGCTCTTTAGAAGCAATCCTCTCACAATAACGAAGAAAGATGATAATATTTATTCCAGTTTATACAATCTTACAGCCTAAACGACATTCTTTAGAGAATGAACACGTGGCTACGTGCTATTAAACCAATGCTACGCACCATACCCCTAATGGAGTTTCATTGCTAACAGGCAAAAATGTTTTAATAAATTTGGTGAGATACCCTGTGATCAAACAGAATCATAGTGTGCGTATGTTTCGAAAAAGTGGAGAGTTGGTACGAGCCTACTTCGACTGTTTGACTCAACCTAGTGGCTGAGGCAGCGCTATCATGTTCTGCTGCATTAGTTACTGGTGTTAAAGTATGAAGGCTTTGTTAATGTTGGTCATTTATTCGATCTGGGTATGTCATTGACCTCTAGTTCAGGAAATGTTATGTTGCTTTATTGATATGAAAACGCACATTTGTCGGCACCGCGGCTTGTTGGCAGTATGATTGTGTCAAATTTTGGTAAATGTGCATGATGGATAATGGTGACGCGTTAGGGCTCTGTTTGAAAAATATTGGTATATTATGGCGGCGCGTCGGTTTTTTTCACCATTTGTAGTATATTTTGGAGCCAGATTTGTGCCTGTTCTTGCGTGGGTTATGTTAGCATTGAAGTGAAAACTTTTGTTGTTACTACTACTGTTTTTGGTTATGTGAAAATATTTACGTTAACAAAGATAAAATTTTAGTAAACAAAAAGTTTAAAGAAATAAAACAATAAGTAAAAGTTTTTAAAAAAAAACAAAAACAAAAGTTTTAAGAAAATAAAAGTAAAAATACTAAAAAGTTTTAAAGCTAAAGTTAAAATAAATAAAAAGTTTTTAAAAGAAGATATTGAAAAGGCAGTTCTATATGTTTGCTAGTACTGCTGTTGATATTGAACTATTAATATTAGCTGTTTGTCGTGTTTAAGGTATGTTATTCGTGATGTATATATATTCTTGGTTCGAAGACTATGATATGTTGGCACAATTGATAACCAAAAACTGTTACGATAATGCCTCATTGATAATTAGACGCGACGATGCAAAATAATACAGTGTTATACGAAAATAGCTAATGATATGTTAGAACATGTTTGGCTTGTATGGGCGGTTACGTTTTGTATACGGCTGCCCCACTGTTGTTAAGTGAACTAATGTCGATTTGTAAGTATGTTGATTGATGATACTACGACCATGTGTACGCATCAGGTATGATGTTAGCACATTAATCGAATCTTGCTGCGGCTGCATATTTTTGGGTGGTCAATATGATAATTACACAGATTGTGATAAACATTTTGTTAAATACTATGTTCATTAAGTATGTGATATGTTAAATTATGTTTGAAAAGTATTACGTATTGTATGCAATGACCAGTTATGTCACGGTCATTGAACTTTGTTATGTGATGTAACCGTGTATAGGTAGAACCGTGATCACGTGTATTCGTAGTCGCTATGTTTGCTGTAATATGAAAACGACACGACCAGCATATTCATTGATCAGTGAACACACAGGTTGTATGTTTGTTAAATATTTTTATGTTAATAATAAGAGTATCGGTATATATGGTAGAAAATAACCAAGCAGGTACGTTACTACGCTCAATGTTCCGGGCCCGATGAAAGCTTGTTATGTGTGTTATTCATGTTTAAGATGTGTTAGGTTTGTGAGTGGCGTTCCATATTCGTGGATTTCAGTGATACTACGTTCTTTCGTATTGAAAACACTGTACGATTAACATATTCAATGATCGAGCCAGCAACCTATTTAGACAGGTTAACGATAAAATTTTGTTAAACCTTTATGTTAATGTAAATATCGGTGATATGACCAGAGAAAAGTGAAAACCGTTACTGCGCTCAATGTTAGTTTTTATTGACGGTAGTATGGATCTTTGGCCAGCATATATTCGTGATCGTAATAATTGAACAGATATGACGTGTACTATGCTTAATAAATATCAGGATTATTTGAATAGGGTCAGAGAGGAGAGTGTGGTTTGTTTACTGATTTGAGTTTAGATGTAAACAGAATTCTTTAAGTTATAAATATGAAAAGCGTAAAATTTTAGCCAAACTGTTTAAGCAAATAAAACAAAAATAAATACGTGATGTGTTGCTGCAAACAGGCATGGTACAAATCTAGATGGGGAGGAAGCGTGAAGGCCTGGAGGAGGAGTGAGGGGAGGGAGGATGAGGCTCAAGAATCCCGGAAACTCCAGAAACCAGGGGCTCTAGAGGGTGTTTGATTTATATAAAAAACATAAACCCACAAGTTACTAAGATAAAAAAATGTTTAATTTTGTTTTTTTTTTTAATTTTTAAGAATTTAAATTTTTTAATTTTTAAAAAATTTAAATTTAAAAAAAAAATTAAATGTTGACTTTTTTTTTCTTTTTGTTTCTGTATCGAGGATACATCGAAAGATGTATGGGCTTTCGTTGTTCTGCAATATTTCAGTTTATTGCTGAATATACGATATTTAACCGTACGACCTATGGTACCTTATATGATAATTTGCGTATGCCGAGTTTCATCGTTCTAGATCCCATGTTTGAGATCCCAGATGCAAACTTTGTGAAGCCTGACTAACCCGCCTTGTGATATTATTTACCTGTAGTAGTGTACCGAGACTCAAATCAGTTCCTAAGTCAATGGACTAATAGGGCCGATCCCAATTTGGTCAAAAATCCGTCATTTTACCCCGGATACATCTAAGATACAACCTAAAAAGGCTGTATATCAAGTTTCGTTGTTCTATGTCAATATTTCAGATTTTGGGATGAGTACCCCGTCTGGGGCACCCACAGTCATTTTACACCCTGGGTCATCTAAGATACATTCTCAGAAGGTTGTATACCGAGTTTCATCATTCTATGTCAATATTTCAGTTTTGTGGGGCTGGTCCCCAATTTGGTCAAATCGGTCATTTTACCCCAGATACATCTAAGATACACCCTAAAAAGGCTGTATATCAAGTTTCGTTGTTCTATGTCAATATTTCAGATTTTGGGGTGAGTACCCCGTCTGGGGCACCCACAGTCATTTTACACCCGGGGTCATCTAAGATACATTCTCAGAAGGTTGTATACCGAGTTTCATCATTCTATGTCAATATTTCAGATTTGGTGGGGCTGGTCCCCGAATTTGGTCAAATCGGTCATTTTACCCCGGATACATCTAAGATACAACCTAAAAAGGCTGCATATCAAGTTTCGTTGTTCTATGTCAATATTTCAGATTTTGGGGTGAGTACCCCGTCTGGGGTACCCACAGTCATTTTACACCCGGGGTCATCTAAGATACATCCTCAGAAGGTTGTATACCGAGTTTCATCATTCTATGTCAATATTTCAGATTTGGTGGGGCTGGTCCCCGAATTTGGTCAAATCGGTCATTTTACCCCAGATACATCTAAGATACAACCTAAAAAGGCTGCATATCAAGTTTCGTTGTTCTATGTCAATATTTCAGATTTTTGGGGTGAGTACCCCGTCTGGGGCACCCACAGTCATTTTACACCCAGGGTCATCTAAGATACATCCTCAGAAGGTTGTATACCGAGTTTCATCATTCTATGTCAATATTTCAGATTTGGTGGGGCTGGTCCCCGAATTTGGTCAAATCGGTCATTTTACCCCAGATACATCTAAGATACAACCTAAAAAGGCTGTATATCAAGTTTCAGCTTACTACATCAATATTTAATGTTTGGGGTGGGATCCCTTCTGGGGGATCCTAGACACCCTATACGGTCTTATAACCATCATATTCGAACTCTACGACCCCGATAACCCTTATAAGGACACCAACATTGTTGTTATACGACTGTTTATTACCTAACCCATGTAGATATATATCGAACTCAGAAACTGGATGCGAAGAAGAAACCACGGTGGAAATAATAATAATAATAATAATAATAATAATAATAATAATAATAATAATAATAATAATAATAATAATAATAATAATAATAATAATAATAATAATAATAATAATAATAATAATAATAATAATAATAATAATAATAATAATAATAAAACTTCAGAGGATGAGTCGGAATCGGCGCGGTGCGGTGCGGTGCGATGCGGGGAGCCGGAGTCGGAGTCGGAGTCGGAGTCGGAGTCGGAGTCGGAGTTGGATTCAGAAATGCATATGTTGAGGATGATTTTCAACTCAGATTCGTTTTCCCTTCGGGAAAACGAATCTTCGATGTAATAATAAAAATAATAAATACAAACAAACACAAACAAACACAAACAAACATAAACAAACATAAACAAACATAGACAAACATAGACAAAACCTTCGGTTTTGTCTGTTTGTCGAATTGATAGCCCTTCGGGCTATCAATTCTCCATATAAACCTAATATATCTCTATTCATTTATATAGAAATAGGTTGCCTCGGGACCTGGCCTATTACTACTCAGCTATTATGAACACTCATTAACCCATTAACGGCCATAATTCGGCTGCTATTTTTTTTAATGATATAACACTTGTTCTTATCTTCTATAGGCCTTAGATGACTGCTCGGTTAATTTCATTAAAATTCTTCAAGGGCTTGTACCCAAAAACGACCGTCCCATTTTTGGGACATTGGCCACTATTAACGAAAATACTCAAAAGGAAGAAAAACATGTGCATTATTTGGAATTGTTTTATTTTCCTAAAAGTAATGAATAAAATATAAAATTATATATATATAAAAATATATATATATATATATATATATATATATATATATATATATATATATATATATATATATATATATATATATATATATATATATATATATATATATATATATATATATATATATATATATATATATATATATATATATATATATATATATATATATATATATATATATATATATATATATATATATATATATATATATATATATATATATTATATATATATATATATATATATATATATATATATATATATATATATATATATATAATTTGTATGGAATCTCTGAAAACACACATCGTGAAGTGGAACATTGTATCTAAAGCAAATTGGTTTCGTATTTTTCCCACAGTAAGCGCATCGTCGTCGGGATTCTATAGGCTTTACCAAATGATTTCCTGCGTCGAACCTGATTTCTTCATTTACTCTTCCTTTCAAAAATATGTGTTGTGGAGTGTTGTGGTTTGCCTGCGTTCGAGAGGCGTCATTGACATCGTCCGCCTGAGCGGACGGTCTCTCTCCTCTCGTCTGGAAGGGCCAACATGTCACTCGGTGAAAAGGTTTATCTCGGAGTCAGCTCTCCTCGGAAATATTTCTAGGCGGCTGAGTTACCGCCCCCCGAGATAACCTCCACCCGAGTGGAAACCCATGTTCCCAAGAAGCGAGTCAAACGAAAGGTCTATTTTTCCGTCAAAAGGCGGAAAAATCCGCATTTTTCCACCTCGACCCAGATAAAGCTCGATTCCAGCGACTGCAGTCGCTCCTGGACTTGAGCTCTTGATTTCAGTTTTCGGCTTTAGGTCAGGGAAAGCCGCCCTAGCAGAGGCGATTTCCCTTCGCTGCAGCTTACGTTTCCGAGTCGAGAGTTCGTTATGTCCCGTAGAGGGGACGTAACAGTATGCCTTCGACACCCGAATCCCTGCGGGATGCCTGCGAAAAGACGGGCGAGGGAGACACATGTTGACGCCACCCAATTCGCGGCTGCAGCATGTAGCTCGAACTTTGCCTGGAGAAGCGATCCTCGAACCGCCTAAGCAGCGGCAGAGGTGTAAGTAGAGGACTTCCTATCCCGTCACTAACCCCACGGTCTTGGCTCTGGACCATTCCTGAATGCAGAGAAACGCGTGACATTGGCGATAGGTGCAGTAGTCCCCACTTCGCCCTGATGAGGCAGAGTGGAGGACACAGCACACGGGATATTCACATACCTTTACCCCCACGTACGCGGGCAGCAACTGTCCAGCAGCTATCTTCGACTGCCTGCCTACGCGGATCAGTGTTGCTTGCCTGCGTTCGAGAGGCGTCATTGACATCGTCCGCCTGTGCGGACGGTCTCTCTCCTCTCAACAAACTCTCACTAATTTCACCAATTTTTTTTATAACCACGGGACACAACTATTCTAGGTAATTTCTAACTAGGATCCGGGCTAGAGATCGAACCCGGGCCTTTGCCATGCCACTCTGTCACTCTACCGATTGAGCCAGATATATATATATATATATATATATATATATATATATATATATATATATATATATATATATATATATATATATATATATATATATATATATATATATATATATATATATATATATATATATATATACTACTCTTTCTATATATATATATATATATATATATATATATATATAAATAAGAAAGATTAAAAGTCCAATAAAAAAAAAACAAAAAAAATAAATAAAAAAAATCTCTCTCTCTCTCTTATATATATATATATATATATATATATATATATATATATAACTAATATATATATATATATATGCTATATATATATATATATATATATATATATATATATATATATATATTCATATCCTATATATATATATATATATATATATATATATATATATATATATATATATATATATAGAGATAGACATATTTATCAAAATAGTCTGATTTGGGTACTTTCATGAATATTGGCCAATGTCCCAAAAATGGGACGGCAAAATAAATAGGTTATATTACTTACGTAGAAATTTTTTTTGGTCCTTTTAGGGAATCTTCGTGTTCCTTTATTACTAATGAAGAGAATAACATAACTAAATCACACATCGTCACTGTAAGCAGCGTACTGGGAGCGTATACGTTACTGATTGTGTTTTAACTGAAAATCTGGCAACTTTAGTGACGTATAATTTTAAAGATACTTAAAAATATATAATTATTTTGTGCTAAATACTTGAAATGGGTTATAGTCTTGCTTCTGAAAACAAAAAAGTATTAAATTTTTTAGCGTAATTAATTTCAAGCATGTATAAAGCTGCGTCCCAAAAATGGGACATTGGCCGTTAATGGGTTAAAGCCAGTTCTGTTAGGCTTTCTTCTGTAGAATTTAAAACTTATGTTTTGAGCCTTTATAGAGTAGAGAAATATTTATTTTAGTGTACATTTTGAGTGAGGCAAATGGTAAAATCCTTAACAATCCAAATTTGACTGTGCAGATCAAATTTATATACAAAATTCGTAAAATCTTTATTAGATATCGATGAAATGATTGACTTTACAAAGATTAGTAAGTATGAACCTATGGCTCACGAATTTGCTCTCTAACTGGTTTGAAAAATCATCAAGAAAAGAAATTTTAATTGCCCTATGTCTTTTCATTTTACATTGATTCTCACATGAGTTATTTTCATTTCTATTCATTTCATTTCATTAACATAAAGCAGAAGTTCTGTTGCAACTTCCAAAATGTTTGAAAATGTTCCATGGATGTTTGCTTGAATATCTTTCAAAACATGCATCACATTTTCAAAATGATTAAGAGCAGTTGCTGTCACTAATCATGGAGACTGCAATGAAGTGCATATTGGAAGTGTGAAGGAGAATAAAGTTAAAGAAATAAATAAACTTATAACAAATATGCTTTTGATTACAAATTTCAAAACATCTGAGTTTTCAAGCTTCAAAAAATGCTTTAAAAATTCCCCTAGATCGTAACAATCCATCGTAACTTTCCACCAATCTTGTTCCACCCATTCGTATGAGTTTTGTCCATTTTGTGTCTGAGAAAATCTTTCCTATTTTTAAATATTAAAATAGTAGTACTCCTTGCCTAACTAAAATAGTACTTAGTTGCTTTCGCTGTGCCATAAAGCTTATACTACTTAACATGGACGAAAACAGAAATGAACGCATGAAGCCCCTAGATGTTTTCGACAGCATAAATACCTCTATAAAACTTTTCTTCTTTACCTCAGCACCAGCATGTCGTTGTCCAGTCAGAAAGTTAATATTTATATCAACGTTCTTATTATTGCCTCCGCCAGAGATTCTCCTTTAATGCTTTCAACACCCAGTTAACCTAAGAAATCTTCACAAACCACAAATATGATTCCTCATTTCTATTAAAATATATTTTTTATTTGTTTTGATTAATTATTATATTTTTTATTATTAAATTAAGATGCTCAAGCAATCAAAATATTTTGATAGCTTAAATAATTTCGGGGGGGGGGGGGAACGGCCTTATATATATATATATATATATATATATATATATATATTTATATATATTTATATATATATTTTATATATATATATATATATATATATATATATATATATATATATATATATATATATATATATATATATATATATATATATATATATATATACTATATATATATATATATTATATATATATATATATATATGTATATATTTATATATATGTATATATTTATATATATATATATATATATGTATATGCTCTTTATATATGTATAATAAATATATATATATACATGCTTATATATATATATATATATAATATATATATATATAAGTAGTTATATAGCCATCTGAGAGTTGCAGGCCTTTTCGATATGAAGGAATAGAGGTATTGGCTTCAAACTTGGAATATAATCTATATATGTGTTAGCTCAAGAAACATAGGTAAATTTCAAGTCTCTGGGATGTATATAAGGAGGGCGGTCGCTTGAGAGACGGGCAATGAATATTGTGCTTACGCCCTTGTTGCGTGCTCTGAGTGAGCGAAGATTAGGCTTACGGGACAAGATTGACCACCTAACGGACAGACAAACCGAAGGTCTGTCTGTCAGCGCGTGAGCGCACGCGCACGAGCTTGCGCGTGCGCATACACATACACATACACATTATTATCATTATTATTACTATTATTACGTCAGATTCGATTCCCGAAAGGAATCGAATCTGAGTCGGAAAACGATTCCTGTAAAGTCGTTTTTACACTCTGATTCAGGCTCCGGCTCCGGCTCCGGCTCAGCCTCTGAGTCCAATATATATCTATAGAGGTTAGAGTTAACGTATTGGGTTAAAATTTGGAGGATGGTTATATGGTGACGTAATCTCATCGTAGACGTGATTACGTACCCCTTGGGTCCCTCTGAAGGAGGGTCCCACCCCCTTAAAAAATTAAAATTGATCATAGAAGGCTGAAATTTGGATAGTGTACAGAAGAAGGAGAAAGGGTATGAATCTAGAGTTTGAGTTGAGAATGGCACCGGTGCTGGCTCGGTGCCGTGCTTGTGATAGTAAATATTTGTATAATAGTACAATATTGGTGTTAAAATATATGTTTATAAGGATATAGAGTTCGAATATGAGTGTTTGAGACTTGCTTGAGCGATGCTGGTTCCGTCAGCTGGCCCCGGACCGACGCGTGTGCGCGCCCGCAGGCGCGCCCGCCGGCGCGATCCGATGCGAAACGGGTGGGTGCGCGCGCCCGCAGGCGCGCCCGCCGGCGCGATCCGACGCGAAAGGGGCGCGTGCGCGCGCCCCCGCGTCCTGCATGTGCGATCCGGTACGAGAACGCAAACGTGTTCTGTTTTCAACTTAATTTTTTTCAAAATATTATTATTTTATTTTATTTTAATTTATTTTTGTTTTTTACTAAAAAATTAAGCTTTTCATGTTTATAACGTAAAAACTTACGTTTTTACATACCCTAAATCAGTAAATCAGTAAATCATACCATCATCCAACCACCCTTCTGTCCATATGTGATCTATTGATCTATTGATCTATTGATCTATTGATTCAAGTCATATTTTTATTAAAATTGCTATGTTTTACATACCCTAAATCAGTAAATCAGTAAATCAAACAGCCCTCCCCACGCTCTCCCCTCCCACCCTCTATTGATCTATTGATCTATTGATCTATTGATCTATTGATCTATTGATTCAAGTCATATTTTTATTAAAATTGTTATGTTTTACATACCCTAAATCAGTAAATCAGTAAATCAAACAGCCCTCCCCACTCTCCCCTCCCACCCTCTATTGATCTATTGATCTATTGATCTATTGATCTATTGATTCAAGTCATATTTTTTATAAAAATTATTATGTTTTACATACCCTAAATAGGAAAAGAAAACAAGTTTTTATTTTAAAGCCTTTATAACATAAGTGCAAACTACATAATCGTTAACATATAAATTTTTAGCATCAAATATATTTACAAGTTTATTAAAAGAAACATTATTTAAAAAACATATAATGAAATAAATACAGTATACACCACATAAATTAGACCTGATAGGTTGTACAGGAAAACATAAGGTCTTAACATATTGAACATTATTATATTTTAAAAAAGATGTTACATAATGATTACTAAACATAAAATCTAAATGCAGAGAGTCAAGGAAATATACAACATTATTTTTATTCTTATACACGGCTATCCAATGTCCGTTGCTCGAAACATCCCTAGGAGAAGTGTTGAAGATAAGACCAGAATCTGTATCCAATTTCACAGAACTGAGTTCATTACAGGCGAATACCCCTAAAAATCTTCTCTCGTTTCTGAAGGCGTTTAATATTTCTTCTTCATTCATCATTAATAATTCAAGATTATATTTCGTACTCTGTCAATTTCGATGATTTGAGGATGTTCCAGATACACCAGAACTGAGATCGAGGATGTCAAACTTTGTCCAAATTTGAGATTCAGTCCTAATGTTCCTTTTCTTAGAATATTGAGATGATAAGCATTACAAGCAGAAAGATCAGCAGTGAGATCGTATGCATATAAATTACTGTTTTCAGCATAATTCTTGAGATCAACACCTGTACCGTTATCACTGCAAGATACAGTATTGGCAAATAAATCGTAAAAAGGACGCGAACATTGAGAATGTGAGTCTTCATATATCATCTCATAATCACGACCGTATGGTTGACCATTCACGTGTAAACTGATACCTCTAAGTCCGAAATGGGTAAATTTAAAGGCTGACTTTCCGTAGTTTCCAGAATAAGCATCGTGTTCTACAATTCCTATTATTACCTTCTGAGGTAAGTTACCATTGACGATGTTAGGTATATTAATACTCGATAATCCTTGGGTAAAGTTAAAAATTTTAGTCTCAATTCTCTTGATTGGATATTTTGCTGTGTCGGTCAAAAGAGATTTCTCTATTTCCATATGTTTAATGGGAGATAATTTCACTTTACGTATATAAAGATAAGCGTCCAGTAATTTAAAGATAGGCTTTGGTGCAGTAGTTGTAGCTAAAACAGCACTTTTAACATTAAGAGCAAATTCAGGTGGAGATCTAGTTAACCTGATGCGGGTGTCCACTGATGGTAGAATAAGTCTTTCTTGAGAGAATATATCCCCGTTTACACGTCCATAATATTCATACGTGTTATTTTTAGATTTAGCAGCATGGGTTCTATGTTTCTCTGCATCTTTTAAATTGTAATATCCACTTGATTGCAGATGAGACTCCTTTGCATCTTGAGAATAATTTAGTAAAGTTTCAATATAACTTCGATAAGGGTAACTTGCAGCTGATGCTCCTAGAGATGTTTCATTTAAAAACACCTCAAGTTGATTAAAACACGTATACAGGAAATTTGTCTCGGTGGATACTATGTGATCGGTTCCTGTGAGATCTGAACCATCTTCGTTTACTAACTTGGTCTTCAGATATAAAAATACATTCGAAGGGTCAAGATATTGATCAGATGTGCCAGGGATATTGAATTCGAGAGGTACATCTGTATTTGTGATTGCGTGAACAGGATTAACACTAATAAAGTTGGATTCACTCACACTGATCTGTGTAGGGTTCACAGAGAAGAGATCCAATTCACTCTTACAGCAGTCTGGGCTAGAGGGATGGAGGAAATGCATCTTGCTGGTACAATCCTCAGACGTATAATGAGGAGAGATCTGTTTAAACATTCCTTATATACGAAATAGTTACAGGTTGTCACTTAAACATTCCTTATATACGAAATAGTTACAGGTTGTCACTGTTTATGTAAAAAAAAAAGTTACCACTTATCGTCGTTATTAAAGGGCAAACACATCAATACACTTTTTCTTTAGTGGTCCTTTCCTATTCCTCTTTATAGGTTTTTTGCGGTGACCTACACCTTGACCAGTCATCTTACGTCGTATTTTTCGTTTAACATCATCTAACATTTCATCAGAAGCATCGGCTAGTCGACGTTTTACAGCTGTTCGAGGGTCGATACCGCCCATAATATCTTGGAAAGTATCTATACCTGTCCTAGCTGCTTTTTTAGCGAGGTATTTGCCTCCTGATTTAAACAAAGGGATAGCACGTCTGAACAATGAAGCAAAAAATCCACCTAAACCATATCCCCTCTGCATTCTTGACCCCCTGAAGACTCGTTCTCTTTCCATTATTATTATTATTTAACGGAGCTTCCTTCTAATGTGTACTTTACACACTGCTGTCCCAGTCGTGAATGGGTATGGATTACCTTCTACGTCTCTTATATAAATACGAATCGAACTCAGTTGGGTCTTACTCAACGGTAAGTAGTGAACATTAGGAAAGCTTATAACTCTATTACCTTTAGGAAAATGAACTACTCTTAACAAAGAGGCTTTAGTATTCCCCACATACTGATGGTCTATAATATCTGTATAAACATAGGCCATACCAGGATCTTGAAACATCTTAGAAGGCATGCATACAAAATGTAATGAACTCTCAGTGTCATTTTTTGATACATACTCATCCATCGTTGGTATATAACGTATTAGATCCTTTAGAGATGGTTTGATATCGTTATTTTTTAATATTGAGTCTACATGCGAGTAATGACATTTACGAAACCAGGCTGCCGAATGGAAAATAAATAAACTTCTATCTTTCAGGTTCACATGAGTTTGAGATTTTAAGGTGATTAACACGTTATCTTCGTTAACGGCTTTATTAACAAGAAACACTAAATCTTTACATAACAGACTTGTTTCAAATTTTTTGTTTAAAGCCATGAACACATCAGTAACCGAATTGTAAAGACCCCTACTTATGAAATATTTTTCATAGAAATATTTTTTTCCATCATGCTTGATAATGTCTGTATTAGCATTAATTTTTAATACATTTTTAACATATTCAACGCTTCTAAATATTATAAATGCTGAGGGGGACTCTAATATATTCTCAACAGATGCGTCAAGAATTATTTCACTTAATCCAGCTTCATACATTTCTCGATCAAAAGTTATAGGGTTCAATAATTGGGTTGTATAGTCTGATATTTTATTAGCAGGATGTAGATCCATAGAGGCTGACGAGGGTAGCGTTAGATAGAAATGATCTTCGGAAGTCATGATTACAATTTCTCAATTTCATATACAGCTATTTACGAACTAGAGTCTTTACACTAACGGAGCTTCTTCCGTATATGCACTTTACACACTGCCGTACCAGGTGTGAATGGATAAGGGTTCCCTTCAACATCTCTTATATACACTCTCACGGTTCTAAATTGAGCATTATTCAGAGGTATATAGTGTACACTAGGAAAACTTATAACTCTGTCATCTTTAGGAAAATGTATCACTCTTAGTAACTGAGCCTTAGTGTTTCCAACATACTGGGTTCTACAATATCGCTGTAAACATATGCTACACCAGGGTCATGTAACATCTTTGAAGGGTCACATACAAAATGTAATGAATCATCTGTGTTGCTTTTTGCTACAAGTTTATCTAAATACTCTTCCATCGTGGGGATATAGTGTATCAATTCGTTTAGAGGCTCTTTGATATCGTTAATTCTCAATATTGAGTCATCACGTAAGTAACTACATTTACGAAACCAGTCTGAAGTGTGGAAAATAAATAAACTTCGATCTTTCAGGTTTACTAGAGCTTGAGACTTTAAAGTGATTAACACATTGTCCTCGTTGAATGTTCTATTAACTAGAAATACTAAATCTTTACATATACGACTTGATTTAAATTGTTTGTTTAAGTCTACGAACACATCGGTAAGAGATTTATAGAGACCACGGTTTATTAAATATCTTTCAAAGAAATATTCTCTGTCGGCTCTCTCGATAACCCTCATATCTGTGTTAATTTTTAATACGTTTTTAACATTCTCAACACTTCTAAATATTACAAATGCCGTATGTGATTCAGGCATATTCTCTACACGAGCATCCAGTATCATTTCACATAACCCAACTTCGTACATTTCTCGTTCGAGTTTTATAGGACTCAATAACTCTGTAGTAAAGTCTGATATTTTATTTTCCGGATATAAGTCCATAGAAGCCGATGATGGCAACGTTAAATAGAAATGATCTTCACTCTCCATGTTCGCAAAGTAAACTGATCAATGTTTCTTAATTTCACTAGCATTTATATAACTATTAAACTTCATTGGGTAACCTACCCATTTGACAAGATACTGTTTATTTTTACCTTTTCCTTTAGATCCTAATATTTTTTCTATTTTATATTCATGACTCTTAGGATCAAACCGTATTTTCTGTATTTCTTGTTTATAGAATCCACCTTTTATTTTTTCACCATCTAAATCCTCAAGATAGTATAATTTTAACCTGTCTCTAGGGAATTCTCTGATGGTCTCTACTTTAAAAACTTCTCTCGACCATCCAGCTTCATACCCTTTTCTGAAATTTTCGTCAGTCCTGGATACTCTTACATAATCTCCAGCTTTAACATTTGTGTTATCTTTTATTTTTCCCTTTGGGTTGATAGGTACAACAGGTTTCGTCTTCACCATCTCTATAGGGGTATTCTTAAGTGTAAGCCAGGTCTTGTAGTATATCAAAATATTTAAATGTATTCATCTTCGTAAAATACCTATGCATTCTTTCTTTTATAGTCCTCTGTACTCTTTCAACTATTGCTGCTTTATTAACTGAAAATGTGTTGTAATACCCTATGTCATACTCAGTAACTAGTTCTTGAAACTCTTTACCTAAAAATTCTGAACCTTTATCTGTCCATATCATTTGAGGATATCTGCCTTCTTCATTTATAATTTCTCTGACAGCTGTAGCAACAGTCTTTGATTTTTTATCTTTTAAAACCCTTAACCATAAGTATCTGGAATATACATCTATCACAAAAAGAATATATTGATAACCTTCATTGTAAGATTTATATTTTATCATATCGGTCAAGTCTAGTTGCCATACGCTATCTAAATGTGTTGCTATGGTTTTCCGTGTCGGAAATTTTTTTCGTATAGGTTTATGAAGGGTAAACGCATCCTCGCCTTCTAAATATTATCAATTTGTGGAAACTTTGAAGCAAACCTTGAAAAACCCCCGTAACTGTATGGCTGTTTCACATCAAAGTAATATTTATCGACCACTTCCTTAGCCTCCATGATTCACAATGACATTAACAATAAAAATTATATTCATTTATACTGAAAGGTGATATAAAAACCAAATGTATATATGAAATATTTTATTTTTTAATTACAAAATAATATTAACTATTTTAAATTACAAGTCTAAAAACATAGCAAATGTATACAGAAAGATAACATAGGTTATATGCATAATTTTAAATTACAAATAATACAATCATATAAAAAATTATGAACTAATCCATTTTGAAGCGAGGTATGGTTTTTTTCTTATTCTTCCTACACTTGTACTTCTACTTATCAGCTTTAATCTATCCGATGCAAAAGAAGTACCAGAGGGACTTGCATCAGGTCTAGGAGATATTGGAATATTATCCAGATCCGCTAATCTTTGTTTATTCTGGATTAAAGTTCTCGGAAAATTAATAGACTGAAGTTCTTGTTTGATCCTGTTCCATCCTGCTACAGGAGCCTTCTTCCAATCACGAGAGAGATCGGATATCAAGTCAACAATATTCGATCCAGCTATGACTTCTCCCTCAATAATGATTTGACCGAGTTCATTCCATGTAATCTGATCTTTTAAAATATTATATAGAGCTATACC
The DNA here is from genome assembly GCA_015478945.1 of Trachelipus rathkii. Lineage (NCBI taxonomy): Eukaryota > Metazoa > Arthropoda > Malacostraca > Isopoda > Trachelipodidae > Trachelipus > Trachelipus rathkii. The sequence continues at coordinate 37,578 of JABUQX010038225.1, forward strand.
CGTTTTCTTACTCCTCATTGGCAAGCTTTCCTTGAGTACATGTTTAAAATTATCTTCTCTTTTCACCATAGGCTTAGTATCTGCTACTAGAGCTGAATCTTCCTTAGGTGAATTTAATAAAACTTTTAGATCTACTAATTTTTGTATAGCATTTTGATATAGGATTCTTTTTTCATGAATGTTAACATCAGAGTTTAATATTTGATGCAATTCCTTCTCGTAATTATTTATCTGCTCAACTTGAGGATCATATAAACTCAAAGGCTGCTGTTGAATCAACGATTGATAAGGGTTATAGCTGTCCTGTTGCAGTTGATGGTTTGATCGAGGTTGTTCGAACTGTTGTTGTTGTTGTTGTTGTTGCTGTTGTTGTTGTTGTTGTTGTTGTTGTTGTTGTTGTTGTTGTTGTTGTTGTTGTTGTTGTTGTTGTTGTTGTTGTTGTTGTAGAGGTAGGGGACTTGTGTTATATTTCATCTTCTCATAATCGCTGTAGGGTAAAACCACCACCTTCTTCATCATTGAGCAAGCCACTTGGTTATCAGAGGTGCTATAACGGAAAAGAGTAAAGGTAGGAACACACCTCCACCTTTCTGTAATAGCTTCTTTTTATTTTTAAGTTTTCTTACGTTCCCAGCAAGTTTTTTAATGATGTTTCTATGACGACGTAGCTTTACCTTCTGAGGTCTGTTTAAAGGAACATTTCCTTTTATAAGATTTAGGCATACTTCTGCTATACATTGTATAAATTTTTCATCTTCACAGATCAGCTTACGTTTTTCAGAAGGTTTCAGGGTTTTAAATTTTCTCATAAGAGGTAAATACTCTGCTACTAGAGTACTCATTATTCAGGTATGTATACTGTCTCAATCTCGCTAGGTAAGATATTTGTACGCAGTAACACTCTATGCGTGTTCTTAGGATGAAGCTCACAGAGTAAATAACCATGAGGTATAGATGTAACTTCTTTATATACTTTTAAGAATTCTTTACGTTGAGTAGGGAACATTTGGGTAGCCACAACATTGATCTGACTCATATCCCTTCTTTGACCAAACAAGATTAAATACTGTGTATTTAAAGACACATCCCTCATATACTTATTCTGATGAAAGATATTCTGAGTTATAAAAAATACTGTGATGTTTAAATGATGAGAGTAAACTGTAAAAGTTTCTGCTATATCCTCATTCAATTTATGCATCAAATCATCAAGGATTATAATTTTATGTCCTGGTAAACATTGAAGAGCTTTTATGTCATATAACCCTTCGTGAAAGTGGATTACATCTTTGTAATCTTTAAACTTTTCTTGGTAAACACTGTAACACCATATGATTTTAACAGGTTGCTGTTCGAAAATCTCAACCTCTTTTAAAATGTTTAACCCTCGCGAGTA
>JABUQX010038226.1:0-7500 GCA_015478945.1 Trachelipus rathkii
TTTCCACACTTTTCTTCGGTCTCCAGTCGGTGATTTCCAACCTCATCACTTATACGTCCACTTAAAACCGACTATCATCGACTTTCACATGACAAATAGAGACTTGAGAGGAGGCGAAATTTTTGTTCTCAATCGTACATGTTATTTATTCTTCATTACCTGCCTGGTGTGCTTTCACAGGCGCTACACAACTCTCCTAAATAAGTTCATTCTTATTTTATAAAGTTTCTCACACATAACACGCTCAAGATTGTCCAGCCTGAAAATTAGATAACTATTAGATTCTTATATTCATATCTATTGGCCCAGACAATAGTCTAATACTATAAATTTAACCAGGTAAAACATACCCTCTTAAGACACGGGTGCAGCGCAGCTTATCTACACTTAGACTTAGTTCACTTTATCTCACCAACGATTTATTGTCACTTACAGCGCACTTCTGGCATTTCAACTTTCTACTAACTCTGGCTATCATATACCGTATTCCTTTTTTCATACCACATATCATCCTAAATATTTAGAATTCGTGTGTTCTAACTCCTCAACATCTAAACATATTTACTTTCATATGTTTACTTTTGCAGTGTAAAATTACATTGACTAACCTCTGCTCTACTACATTACAGGTTTAAACCATTCCACACACTTTACTTTATCTAGTTTACTCTCTCACAACCCTCTTTTTATATTACACACTTCTTATCATCTTGACAGATTTGCGTTATCTTATCCAATCTCCTTCAAACCTCATTTTTGAGATATCACCATTCACGACACATTATAGCATGAATATCCCAGCAGATATACTTAGGCATAGGGACGCGTTAGCACTTTCTTCTGATTCTAATCCATTCATTCTATTGAACCATCTGTTTCCTTCTAATTACGTTCATACCCAGATGCCTCATATTATTGTTTAACACTTGTATAACAAGGAGGAGATAGTCTACTATCTTCATGCTATCACTCCCGCTATTATATTAAACAATGACTATTCGAGTCTTAATTCTTAAACATTAAGTGGTGTACTATTTCGGTGAACAGAATGCAGAGAAAGAGTGGGGCAAACCTAGATCTTGCTCTTATATTTGCCTTCCAGGGTTGCGAAGCCGGCATTACGAGGAAACTGGCATTACGGTTTTGGGATGGGAAGCCTGGTTTTGCTACAAGAGCGTGAAGTGGAAATATGTGTGCATGCGCTATGACGACCGGAGCCGGACTTTTTTTAATACATAAAATAAAGGGTTTTGGTCCAGGAATTGCTAATTCTACATATAATTTTAAAAATGATGAGCCGGAGCTGATAAATTTATATTATTAGAACTTTCCGGTTCGCTTAGGAAACCTTTGGATGCAAAAAAATGCCTATTTTACACTATGGGTCACCGCATGTCGAGGCGGTTCTATACAAGGGGTCGTTTGTTACATAATGAGATGAATTTGTATAACATTGAACTGGTTTGTGATGTGTTATTTTACTTGTATTTTATTCATACTGTAAACGACCGTCTTATCTTAACGCAGTACTCTTTGTTTGATGGAAAGTCTTTTGATCCGGAATTTCTTACAGAAAAATAACTAGTAATTTGTTTAAATTTTTACAACAGTTTTTATTTGTTTAGTGGGGACTAGCCTAAAATTTTTTCGACAGGGAATAATGTCACTACAACACAATTAGTATAAATATTCCGCGTTCTCTTGCTGCTCAGGTTCGTTAGTTTAAGTTAGTAGGCGCTCATTATACACATATCAACGTAATTCATTTATTTCTCATTTACCCCTTTCTTCACGACACACAACTCTCTAATAAGTTCCACCGCTATTACTTGGTGAATCATCTCTTCTACTCCTACAGCTGGAACAAGGTTGTCACCAGCCTGTACACAATTGTACATTATTTAAAGAATTAGTAACTTGTTTATCTCTCGCAGCATAGTCCTCATAAGAATCTTTATATCCTATTTCAAATACAAGGTAACAACATACCTCATGTAAGACACTAGCGCACTTAAGACTTAGTCCCTTTATATCCACCACGATTTAATTGCACCTTAGCCCCCTTCCTCGGCATTTACAAGAACTTTCTCTATGTCCTTCTTTTGCATCATCCGTCTTCTGCTTGTTTCTATCCAAAACATATATCTCTAAATATGTTAAACACAATTTACAGCTTCAACGTGTTTCTGTTGCGGTTGCCGACTTGTCACTCAACTTTTACAGACATGGACTATCTCAATCTTGTCTACGTTAAATTCTTTCGAATATTTCCTTTCTTTTACACACACTTTTGACAAAATGCTTCTCTACAATCTAGCATCACTCAATTCAGAATTCGGGCCCACACTTAAACGAATCTCCGGATATACATGAGGCTTAAGGAGCACCCTCCCTTCATTCCGATTCTCCTTCTCCTATTTTCTAAACCATTATCCTCACTTCTAATTCTTCATAACCTCTTCTCATCTCGCATTCATTGAATAACCAGGAGACTACCACAGTGCCTTGCCTCTCGCTATTTATATTAAATCCGCAGTGCTTTAGAGTCCATCTGAATTCAAATTAAAGTAGTCATAGGATCAAAATCAGAAAAGTCCAAAACTAAACCCCTTATATGCAGGGTTTGCTGAAGCGGAGACAGGAGGAACTAGCATAGGTTTTGGTGGCGGACAAGAGCTTGAAGTTCGGAATATTTTCATGGGTGGAGGCGGAAGCCGGACTTTTTTTTATAATTAACTCATTATAGGTTTATGAGATACCTTTTGGACGAATAGTGGAGTTTAAATATTATTGTAAATGCTGAGTTGCGCGTGAGTTGACTTAATTAAAGATTATTGAATCCTGGTGGTTTAATCGTTAAGGCTAAAACAATAAATAGCATCACGATAGGATGGCGCAGATCCCTGCTTTTCTATGAATTCGGCATTATATAATTATGTCAGCCAATCACAATTATTTAAACGCATAATAACTTTTTGTGTAGGGTACATTATTAATTACTTGTATTTTCGATCACTTAAAGACCCGTCCTTAAATATTTAGGCGACTTTTTGTTGTATGAAAAACCGTTATTTATCGGTTACGGAATTTAATACGAATTATTATAGTAAATTACATTTCATTTTTACTCATAAGTTATTTGAGGGTACGTAGATCCTATAATTCTCTTCGACATGGAAACTCATTTGGTAGATCAAATCATAAAAAATTTTTCCTGTAAATGCTTGCTTCACTCAGGTTGTTGTTGTTAAGTTTAGTCTAGGTTATTATAAGTGTAAGCGTTTATTAGGTTTATTTGTTTCTAACGTTATATTGATTAGAGTTTTACTGGTTATGATTTATATTTAAAGTTTAAATGTAGTGGTATTGTTTAAGGTTCGGATATTTTAATAATTAGAAGTTAGGTTTTAAGTCAGTAACGTTGTATAAGGTATAGTTAGTGGTTAGTATCTATCTAGGTTAGGTGTTAGTTTATAGTTAAGGTTTTAAGTATTTATAAGAGTTGATAGTTTAGATTGTTTACATTATTCTTATAAACTTAAAAGACAAGGGTTATTTTGTTGGATTCGTTAGATACTAGTTGCTGTTTTAAAAATATATTTTGTTTTCTTTTTTATTCGTTATTATTTTTTCTAGTTTTTTTTTTTTATACTAAATGTCGATTCATTTGAATACATGTATCAATTACATTTTTATATCTTCTTGATCGACTAATGTATTGAGATATCTATATAGCTTCTCATCATTTGATCTATATAATATAAATAATAAAAGATAGCATATTAAAATTATTATATATTAAAAAATATAATAAAAATAACAAGTTCTTAAATTAGTTTTTTGTTGCTCACCAAGAAAATATTACTTACAATAAAATTTAAAAAATAAACTAATATCATATTTTATATAATCTAAATTTCTGGTTAATTATATTGAAAATTTGAATAAATAGCTAGAGGTAGTAAAGTAAAATTCATCTTTGGATCGCAAAACTCAAAAACAAAATTCATTATATTTTACGGCAGGTGATTTATAGATAAGGTAGCGACTCACTTGAGTCGCGGAGGGGCAAAGGGAAAGGTTTCGATCCCGGGACTATAAGTATGTGGGCAATAACCTAGAGTAGTTTCCCTATTATTAGGAATATATTATATATATATATAGGTCTATGCGAAGCTGGGTTATTGGAAAATTATTTTTATTTTAGTAGGATATATAAAAAAATAATAAAATTGGATTTTAATGGACTCAAACTGAAAATTATAAAAAAATTTGGTTTACGATAAATTATGAATATCAAGGGTATGATTTTATTATATATTATACATAATAGTTATTTGAAATATTTGTTTACCTATACATTTATTATGGTTTTTCTATGATTTTTTATATATATATATAATATATATGTTTAAATATTTTATTAATATAATTATTTATATTATTACTATATTTAGAGGAATAATATAAATAGTTAAATATTGCTTAATTTTTTTAGGTAAAAAACTTAAGTAAATCATTGGGTGTATGAAAATATCATATATATAGTATTATGGGTACTATCAGAGAGAGAGAGGTAGTGGAGAGGAGAGTCGGGAGAGTGTTGCAGCTATAGTAAGTAATGAGAGAGAGAGATGCTAGACCTTATTTATATCTCTTCAGTCGTCTTCTTAGAAAATCATATCAAAAAACAAATTATTTATTTACCCCAAAAAATAAATAAATATTTTTATATTTAATTAAATATTTTTTTTTTTCATTGGATGAATAGACCTTTTAAAATACCACTCAACTTTGGTGCTATTGCCCTTTTATTCCAACACGCGCAGGCGGGCCAAAAAAATAAGATAAAAAAAAATTACATAAGGAAAGCATTAAAGAATGGAAAGTAAACCCACCCAGTCCTTGCCTAACGCATTCCATCAGGTGGGGCGCAGACGACGCGTGGATTTTTAAATAGAGAAATTGAATCTAGCGGGGAAAACTAAAAGAAGCAAGGAGTTCCACAAAACCAGATGATGTTGCTGATATAGAAGTGAGGTACTCAATTTTACAAAATCGTGATTATGATTGGATAAGGATTTTCCTTCCACAGAATTGCCTCTTCGCGTTTGGACTACATTTCATTCTCTCTATTAAGAAAGATTTGAATGCATGACAAAAACTAATAAAGAGCAATACTCAGTATATCGCTATTTTGTCCGAAAGGTGCTAGTACCTGCAGTGGTGGGAGGAAATAAAGATTGTGGAAGATAAAATACTCTCAGAAGCAAAAATTGTCAGCAATTTCGAAATTTTTTTTAAGTAAAAAAAGAAAAAATTAGAAAAAAGAATAAAAGAAAGAAAAAGACGAGTGTGTGTGTGTGTGATCTCTCTCCGACTCCTACTGGAAACATGAGAAAAAGAACGATAAACAATGCGAGTATTCGGAAAGAACGCCAAAATTTATTTCGGGATCAGGTTGTGTATAAGCCTCACAATAAATTAGTCAGCCATATACGATCAAAAGATATGCTCATATACCCATAGTTTTCTCTCTAATATCTATTTCATAAAAATGAACAAATAAGGGGCTTGAGGTGGACAGAACGGAACCTCAAAAAAAAGTTATCCTATCTTCACGCATATGTTGTGATATTCTATCAATGTAATGTATCATCGTACACGGAGGATCGCTAGAATTTTATATATATTTTATTCATTTTTATATATTGACTTGGTATCTAATTCTGAAGTCAGTTATTATTTTTTTACTTAAGAAATTTATATTTTCTAGATAAAGTAGCACATAACTGAATCTAGAGATTTAACCTCGGACAACATTGTTTGTTGAGGATTCCTCAATTCTGTAAAGCAAACAACACGAATGAGAATCATGAAGCGTAATACAACAAATGTATAATTTACAGAATTTTATCAAACTTATTAATTATTATTGTTTTAGTGTGCTGCTCATAGAGAATGTTATGTTGTTACATGATATCATATTAATTTTTAATATTAATTTTATAAATATTTTTTATATCTCATATATAAAAATAAAAAAAATCTATAATAACCTAACCTAAAATAATTAAAATAATAATAAATATATAATATATGGTAACTTAAATAAGCTTAGGATTTTAAAATGATTCAATAATAATTAGTATATACTGTTGTAGAGAAGATATATATATATCTTTACCTAATGATATACAAGCATGCATTATAATTGATAAATTAAATTGACTTTAAAAATATGAGGAAGATAGTTAATAAAAACTCAAGAAGTATTATTATAATATCAATATTATTATTAATAATATACCAATAATAAATATAAGTATAATATATAAAAGTCTAATATAATAATACAATATACCATATAAAAATAATAAATGTATTTGTTATTAAAAGTAATTCCCACTAAATAAAATATATTAATGTAAAACAACTCACAAAAAGAATGTTGTAAATTAAATCAATATAACTTCAATAAAACTGTTTCTGTAATATAAACATACCAAAAAATTGTTTAATAAACAATCACTTTAAAAATTGTTATATAGTTAAATTATAAAACATATATAATCCAAAAAAAAATATATATATAAATATAAAGAACAATCATGAAGTCCCTCGCCACACGATCAACAAAATTTGCAACTCAATCTAATACTAATAGTTATTAGTATAATAAACAATACTGATTCTTTTACTATTTATAGTTATGCCCTATAATTATTAGTATATATATAAATAACAACCTAAAATAAATTTAATATTATTGTAAAATATTTTGTAAGATATGATATAGTTTTTTTTATTTTAATTTTTTACTTATATATATTTAGAAATTAATAAATAATAAAATAATTACTACCCATAACTACTATAAAATTTTAACAACAGCAAGATATTTAATAACCGTTCAAAAATATCTACTGTACTTATATAATCTTTTTATACCTGATCTTATACTATAATGAATTAGATTGAAATTCCTTAGTTATAAGTAATTTATTATATAAAATCTATTATATATATATTATTCATAATAAAAAATAAAAAAATAAAAATTAAGTTACTCTCTAATTTATTAAATTCAAGTTGAATGATTACCAGAATTATAAATAAAATATTGAATAAAAGTAGAATTAGTCAATCCACCTGGTTAAATTTCATCTTTATTAATTTTAGTCCTGAAGAAGTGTGCAAATAGTTATATATGTATGTAAATTATAGTACTATGTAATCATTTCCAATCAACCATATGTAATATTTACAATCTGATACAAATTACGAGTATAAACTAATATTATTATTTTCCTTAAAATATTTATTTATTATATTACTTATAATTATTTTATTATTTATATTCTTAGTCAAAAGTTCAATAAACTGAAAAGAAGTGCTATTTATTACCAGGTTATCAGTATCACGCTCGAAAGCTTCTGAAGCTGCATTTATTATAACTCGATAATTATCAAATAATTAGCTTATTATATACTGTATATA
>JABUQX010038226.1:12500-31052 GCA_015478945.1 Trachelipus rathkii
CTCTCAAATCAGTACCCAGTGTGAGAGGATCGTTTTTTCCAAAATTTAAAAATATGCAGGAGAAGTATTGGTATGAATCTTATAAGACTTAACTAAGAATATATCATATAAGACTGTCACTCTTATTTTCAATTTATACCTACCGTGACTTATATTATTATATTATTATAATAATTAATATATATATTATTATTATTTATATTATATATAATTAATTATATTATATTAATATTATTATATTTTATTAACTTACAAAATGAAACATGAATTTCTAGGGGAATGATAACATTTACTTATAATATACTATTCATATATAAATCTATATCCGGGCGGCTCGTGGTTCAATAATTCCTTGAGTAGAGTCAAATTTACAATTATATTCCTCTATTTATACTTATGATAACTTATATATGTTATATTATATATATATGTCTTTATTATATATTTTACTGACAGTATAAAGTGAGAAGGAACCCGTGTAGAAAAAAAAAAAAAATCTTAAATTTTATTTTTATTTCTTTCAAAAAAATACAACGAAGGGGAGCATTACCGTAATAAAGTTAAATAACATATATTATTCCTAAAAATGAAGTTGAAAGTGGATAATTAGGTTAACTCTCGGTAAGTGGTGAGTAGACTGATTGGACCTAATTTCTATAAAGATCCATATCATTATATCATTCCATTAATTGAAGGTCCGTAATATTAAAATTAATCCTGAGGGTTATATAAAGAAATATATGATTGATGAAAATGCATCTTCTGCTCTAAAATATTAAAAATTATAATAAATCTAAATATTTATTGTTTCTAGAAAGACAGCGCTTCATATAAAATTAAAACAATAAATTAAATAAAATCTATTCTACCTTCATCCTCTCTTATTCAATATATACTCTCCTGCTATATATTTTATATAATATATACGTTAGTACCTCATATAACTTAATTAATAGCCTACAATATAGGTATACATATATATATATTACTCCCATCCGTATATATATACTCATATTACATTATACCTTTCCTAACATGTATTTATCTATAATTTATCAATACACACATAGTCCGCAATATTATATATTAACCATTACTTATCACCTCTACACGTATACCTATATGTAAATATGTATTATAATATCCGGAAAATTCCTTCCCGGATCCATCTTTCTTGTACCTGCCTACTAACCCATTTATTTATTCAATACAAGAGGGTCACCATCACGTTTTTTTTTTTTTTTTTTTGTTTTTTTTTTTTCTTTTTTTTTTTTTTTTTTTTTTTTTTTTTTTTCTTTTATTTTTTTTATTTTATTTTTAATAAAATAATCAGAAACAGACTGTGGGGTCGACCCTCGCTAGACTCACACCTGCAACCTAAGAGGTGGGGGTCCGACGCACAGCTAAGGCGTCCTCATCCCATTCTCACCAACCCGAGGTCTGCCCTCGATCAGACGCACTTAAAGATGAAAACAATACGGGTATATTCAATTTAGGATTTTCCTCACCCCCGCTACGCACCCTCCTCCACCCTGTGCATCCACCGCCCTTCGTCTTCTCTCGTGCTCTCTCTCTCCTCTCTCTTCTCGTCTCTCTCTCTATCTATCTATCTTCTATCTATTCTATCTATCTTATCTATCTTTTCTCTTCTATTTCCCCTCCTCTCTCTCCCATATATATACTATTATATATATATATATATATATATATATATACTTATATAGTATATATATATATATATATATATATATATATATATATATATATATATATATAATACAATATATATATTATATATTATATATATATATATATATATATATATATTATATATATATATATATATTATATATATAATATTATATACTATATATATATATAATTATATTATATATTATATATATATATATATCTATATTTCACGCATATGATTTTTGAAGAAAAGGAAACTGTTATTCATATCATAAAATATAAAGAATAATTTATCATTAAGTTTTCTATTTATATATATACCATATATTATATATATATATATATATATATATATCAAATATATTATATTATATTATATATATATATATATATATATATATATATATATATAGCTGGTATATATTACAGTATATATATACTATATTATATATACAAAAAGAGGTTTAGTATACAGAAAAATATATCTTATATATATATATATATATATGTATTATCAGTATATATATATATATATATTTATATATTATTATATTATATATATATATATATTATATATTATATATATATATATATATAATATATATATATTAATATATTATTATGACAGTATATTATCTTTAAATTTCTTTAAAATGTTTATATTTCAAGTTTATGCATACATATCTACATCATATATATAGGAGAAATTTGATATATTTATATATATAGTACATATATATGCACACATATCTACATCAATTCAGGAGAAATTTGACAATTTCTATAAAGAGCCACATAAAACTATAAATGGTGAAGATATTAAGAAGTGCGTCTTCAAAGGGCAAAGGCGTGGGTGGGGGTGGAATCGAGTATGTTTTACCTCTTAAGTACTAACCACTAGAGTATATCAAGATCATCATGGAAAACTTTGTGCCAAGATTTGAGGGAAAAATGTACCAAAAAAAAAGAAATTAAGAACTCCGTCTGAATGTTCCCAAAGATTTAGGGAGGGAAAAATGGAGAGGGATGCATGGAAAAGTTCGGAAAACGGCAAAGAAATATATAACGTGAAGAGCTCATCAATTTTGCCTCAACAAATGAGAGTAAGATCATAACATTCACTTTCAGAAGAGCTCCCGTAGAAATTGAACATGGAAAGGCCTAAATAGCGAGATTGATTACATTTTGATCAATAGAATAGATGTGGTAAAAGACAATGAGGTCTTAAACAGAGTCAACCTGCAAAATCCAAGAAAACTTTCAATAAGAGCGGAAGAAGATATTCTACATAAAATCTCATACACTCAGAGTTTACAAATTTCTTGTACATCTCTACCATATCGACCTAAAAAAAATAGCATTAATACTCTTAAACACCACTAAAAAAGAACAAGGTGAACAATCTGAGAAACCTAAGCAACAGCATATTCGAACCACTGATTGAAGTGGCAAACAAATATAGAGATGTAAGATCAGAAAGAAACAATAATTTTTCAGAAAAAAGGACAAGAGAGCTGAGGCGCCCTAGAACAGCAATGATGAGGAAAGTAAAATTTGAAGAATTGAACAAGGATACTAACAAAAAACAAAGAGATGACCAACATTCCCGAAGCCAACGACGAAACTACCACAAATCGAGACAAAATTGTTGAACCACAGGGAAATCTATCAAGAACTGAACCTTCAAACCAACGCTGCAACAATCAGTAAGTAGATAACTCAATCACTCTTCAGAATGCATATTTTCTGCCATTTAACAATGTCGTCAACACCATGAAGAAGGTAAAGTTCTAGTACTGGATAAGTGGATGACATCACAATCGATCTTCCCAGAGACACCTGAAGACTCGTCCTTTGAAAATTACCCGACCTATTTGCAACATCCCTAAAGAAGAGTCAAATCCCAAGCGAGTGAAACGATATAATTGTAATTCTGCTTCAAGAAGAAAGTAACGCGAAAGACCTTACAAACTACAAGCTTATTAGCTTTCTAAATTGCGTCTAAAAGATCTTCATCCGCATAATCACCGATAGAACCAGCAAAACATTTGACGAAAATGCGAAAATTAATTCAAAAAACAAGTAGGTTTTAGGAAGGGCTACGTAATTATTGAGCATATCCAAATAGTCAACTAGCTCGTTAAGAAAACCAAAAATAGCAAAACACCTCTTGCTCTTTCCTATGCTGACTACAAGAAGGCATTTTTATTTACGTTAAAACGAAATCAGTCATAGAACCAGCAACAGGGCATCGACCCAGTGTAAGTCAACAACCTAAAACATATCTACAACGACTGCAGGTCATACATGTAATTATACAAAGAGTTCGAACCTCTTTTTCCGTGAAAAGGGAGTCCAATAAGGCGATACTATCTCACTAAAAGTTCTTCAAAACTTGCAGTAACAAAATTTTTATCAGCTTTTACTGGAAGTCAATGGAGGTTAGCATAGATGGAGAAAGCATATGCCCCTTTAGGTTTGCAAGTGATATTCAACTTATTGCCAACAACCTAAAGAAACTACGAGAAATACTTATCAAACTTGATGATGAAAACAAAATATTCGGTTTTCATATGAACTCCGGGAGAACCTAAGTGACTGTAAACGAAAAACTAAATGAAATATCAAGATCAAAGCTGAGAACGAAACCATCCAGCATGTCAACCAATAAGTAGATCCTACATCTATATGGGTGGGTCAATGAATCTCAACAAAACCACCCAAAGAAGAAGAGATCAAGGGCAGTATCAAACTGGAATGGCAAGCCATCTGTCGAACTAATTCTATCTTCAAATCTAAAATTGCCATGATCTCGAAAAGTAAAGTTTATAACCAATGCATATTACTAGCAAGCCACATATGGTTCAGAAAACTGAAACCTTTCAAAAAAGTTCAACTGCAGTTTAGGAGCCATGCAGCGAACTCAAGAAAAAATATGCGTATAATCACTTGGTGAAATAAAAAGATAGCAGGGTGGACGAGAAAGAGAACTGAGGTCTGCGACATCCTCGAGGAAATTTGCAACTTAAATTGGAACTAACGGGGCAGTTTATGCGGCAAGAATAAAAAGGACTGCAAATGGACCTCGAGGTTAATCAATTGGACTCTCACATTCACATGTATGTGTGTGAATGTGTGTGTAATATTATGCAAGCATAATATATATATATATATATATATAGAAAGTATAAAGAGAGATATATAAGAGAGAAGAGAGCATATATATAATATATATATATATATAGCAGCAGCAGTATATAGTATATATATATATATATATGTGGGTGAGATATATATGTTACATACGTACATACATTCATGCATGTACAGCAGAATGCCTTATAAAAATACAGGCAGGAATAGAAGAAGAAGAGTAAAACTATGATGAAGAAAAAACTCACCCTCATCGTCGCCTTCAATGATTTCGTCAAACATTCTTCCCATATCATCTTTGCGCTTGTGCTTAGATTTTTCCATGGCATCCAATTTCAAGAGAACGACATCAATTTTGTTCACGACCGATCCAAGATTATTTTCAATGCCGTCCACTCGTTTTTGCAAGCTGTAAGGATAAATGATATTTTAAAAGAATATTCTATAAATGGCTAAATGTTTTAGCTTTGTAATACTGTTTGGTATTTATGAGAAGTTTTTCCATCTTTACATTTATGAAACTTTATATTTCTTTTAGTAAATTTCAACATCAAATATTTTTTCCCCATCCAGTTTAGCTTCTTTGTAAAATAGAAACTTACATGATGAATTCGTCTTTGAGACACCGGGCCCAATGTTTTCCTCCTGTTCGTGGCCTCGATGGCTGAGATGACTTTGGTCTATCTTTATCTTGCCCCGACGACGGAGGAGGCGGAACCTGATGGATCACTAATGGCTTTGGCTTGCCTGAAATAAAGAGGAATTTAAAGTTTATTATTATTATTATTATTATTATTATTATTATTATTATTATTATTATTATTATTATTATTATTATTATTATTATTATTATTATTATTATTATATTATTATTATTATATTATTATATTATTATATTATTATATTATTTTAATATATACTAATCATTTAATTATTATTATTATTACATTTTAATTATTGATTATATTAAATATATCATTGAGTATTACCATAATTAGCTAAATTAATAATTATATTCGTCATCAATCTCGTTCTTTGCCTCTAGTCGAAAGCATTGTTTAATCTCGCGGCTCCAGACGTTGCCGTCGATGTCGTATCCGGGCGAAGAATCTCGATCTCCATGTCTAGAGAAATTTATGCATCTGGCAAAAACAAATAACAGTTCTTAATAATAATGAATGAGATTTCGTGTGGTGTCTAGTGTAAAGTTCAAGAGAATGAATAATAATTACAATATAAAATAATAATAACTAATAATAATAATAAATAATAATAAATAAATAATAATAAATAAAATAATAATAATAATTAATGAATATAATAATAATAAAAATAATAATAACATAATAATAATAATAATTAATATTAAAATATTTTTAATGGTAATAATAATCTTAATATATTTATAAATAAGAATATAATTATAATAAATAAATAATTAATAAAATAATATAATATATGAAACAAATAATAATAATATAATCAAAATAAAATAATATTAATAGTAATAAGAATAATAATAATAATATAATAAAACTACATAATTTTTTTATCTATTAATTTTTTTTATTATTATATTATTTATTGTATTAATTATCTTTATATTATTATATTATTAATTATTATTATTCATTATTATTATTATTTATTGTTATTGTGCATTGATAAAAATACCCAACAATTTCTTCTACAATTTCTGACTAGCCAATGAAATTCTCTCTTTCTCTCTCTATATATACATATATATAATATATAACGATACTTGTATATATATATAATATTAATATATATATTATATATATATATTATATATTTATATATATATATATATATTATATAATATATATATATATATATATGTATAATATATTATATATAGTATATATTTATATATATATACCTAATAATTAATATAATATATATAATTATAATAATAATATATTAAATTATATAATATATATATATTTAATATATTAGTATATATTATACTATATATATATATAATATATATTTATAATATATCTATATATATAATATAATTATATATATATAATATATAATTCATATATATATATATATATAAGAAGTAACAGAGCCTTTGCAACGAAATGAACGCGACCTTTTGGACCTTTCTGACGCAGTGTTACTGAGGGTGATTTATACTGCTTGCCTTTTGGCTTTACTTTTGGCTGACCTTTTTGAAGCCAAATTTTTACAAATTGACTATTTGACTATCCTGATTATTGGAAGTCGAAATTTGTATGACGAACCACCCTATATATTTTGAAACTAATTTTTTGAGAAACCTAATATTTGAGAAACCTAATTTTTTGAGAACCCTAATTTTTTGAGACCCTAATTTTGAGAACCCTAATTTTTGAGAACCTTAATTTTTTGAGAACATAATATTTTTGAGAACCTTATTTTTTGGGCAACCCTAATTTTGGCAACCTAATTTTTTGCCAACCTAATTTTTAGACACTTTCGAAAAGGGTGCGCCAACGGTTGGTCCGCAACTGATTGTACTTAATTACCCTCTATTTACCGCCCCCTAATTTTTGGCCTAACCTAAGGGGCTTAGCACTTTTTTGATGTCGTTACATTGTTTTGACCCATGACTTTTCGACACAACCTTGTGTCTCTCATGGGTGCAATTTGCCCAGCGGTAATTTTAGGCTACCCTTGGTGTTCATGGTCATTTCTGCCGCGTAATTTTCAAACCAACTCTTTGTTTCATGGTCAATTTTGCCACGAGATTTATTGATGTTCCTTAGGGCTTAGACTATTTTTTGGTGTCTTACTTGTTGACATGATATAATTGACCTTAACCTCACCATGTACCCGGGGCTCATTTTGCCCGACGGAAATTTTTGGACTTCTTAGGCGCATTAGCCATTTGTTGATGTTTTACTTTGGTTGACATGACTATTTCGTTTTACCTTCCATATACCATGGGTCAATTTGACCCACGGTATATTTTTGTCTTCCTTACGGACTACTATTATATCTGTATGTTTAGACCTTGTTGAACATGATATTTCAAGCTGAACATGCATATAAACGGTAATTTTGACCCTACGCTAATTGATGGCTTTGATGGTTGCCAATCACCTCGTAAGAAGACTTGGGATAGTTCTATTTAGTGTTCATGAGTTAGAGAGTGCTCAGTGAGTGCCCAGGTGATTGCCAATGAGTGAAATTGAGTGCCAAGAGTGCACGTGAGTCGCCCATTAGTGCAAGTGAAGTTCCAACATAGTGCCAAGTGAGTGCCACTGTGCGAAACTGAGTGCACTTTTTCAAAGCTTTCTTACCCCCTCTGAGCCTAGTAATGAAGCCCTTAATGGGTTCTACCCTATTATAAGGATGAGGAATCGATGGTGTATAGTTACAATCTGCTAGAATGCTTTCTACTATGAGTTAGTATTACTTTTACACACCTATAAGCTTACACCACCATATGACATTACTAAACCAATAATACACTTACATCACACCCACAACAGGTGACACTTAACTTACACATCAAACTCGTATTTTTGATGTCAGCATTAATCCATCAGAATAGGCTCCAACATAATTCGCAGGCATTATGCCTCAGCATTAAATGCTCAGCATTGATCCCTCAGCATTAATGCCTAGCATTGTGCCTCAACTTTGAAGGTCAATCTTTGATGATTCACTTTTGATGACGTATCTTTGATACCATCCTTTTGATGATTACTTCTTTGAATGATAACATTTGATACAGCTTACCCACTCATAGAACAGAGTTTAAATTAATGTCTTCCGTCGTTCATAAGCTCCGCACTAGGCCGAGCAAGCCCTCCCAGCAAGGATGAGCTTGCAGCCCGCAGTGGACCCCGAGCGACGAATGAAAAAAATAATATATACATAATATGAGTCATCATTTTATTTCATACTTAACAACATTTTCAAGTAATTTTTTCAAATATACTGATGAATATTCATTTTTTTTTTCATATTAAAACGTTTTATTAAAAACATTTTCGAGATCCTAAACTGTAACTCATTACAGACCTATTATTAACACATATATTTTATTCATTATTTTTTACTTAATACTATTTTACTTAATACTTTTTAATTTATAGAATTTTAAAAAATGTTATGTAAGAAGAAAAAATTCAGAGTGTCGTGATAATAAGCTTTTATTTTACTTACAATTGTTAAGCGAAATTTACTAAACAATGTAGTTAAAAGCAGTAAACAAGAAGTTAAAGAGTATGCAGTAAACAAAAGATAGATCCCCCACCGGTTTGGTAGACATCTACTGTTTTCACTGTTATAATGCTTTATAAGTTTCTGCTATTACTGCTTTAACCTTTCTGCTTTACGTTTTAACTCTGCTATCTGGTTTACTTTCTGCCTTTAAATCTGTTTAACTCATAATATTTAATTAACATTATGTTTTATATTTGTTTTTAATACTTTTTTATTTATGTTATTCGATATATAAACATTATATTTAACTACATTATGTACGTGAAATCTTCTAAAAACATGTGAGTCTAAAGCCCAGTAACATGAGTTTTAAAAAGCAGTAAAGCAGTAAAAAAAGCATACTAACTCCTAGATAGTTAGGTAACACCTCATGTTTTTACTGCTTTACTGATAACTTCTGCTTTACTGCTTTAACTTTCTGCTTTAAAGCTGTTTTAGACTTTCTGCTTTAACTTGGCTTTAACTTTCTCTTTTACTGTTTTAACTCATATTATTCTGTAAAGGGAATCTATTATAAAGGATACAAGAATCTTTTTATTTTTTTAATACTGATATTCCTTGAGAAGTATTAAAATTTTGTAAGATAAAAAATAAAATGAAAATTAAAACATAAATTCCTGATTTAAAGCAGTAAACAGTAAAACAAAAGCTACTAATCGCCCTCATGTTTAGGTAACACTCTATTGTTTACTCTTACTGCTTTAATACTTCTGCTATTCTGGGCTTTACTTCTGCTTTAATGTTTTAAATTTCTGCTTTACTGCTTTATGTTTTACTGCTTTAACTGTTTTAACTCAATATATTTCATTAACATAGTGTTTTTTATTTGTCTTTAAATACTTTTATTTATTTTATTATATTTTTTGAATTCAAAGATTTTTAATTTTTATAATAATTTATTTTTATTTTATTATTTTTATATTTTAATTTTTATTTTTATATTATACTTAGTTGTTTTAACCCTTCATGCTATTGTTTATTGATATTTAGAACACACATTACTATGACACTTATACACTTCATATGCACTACATTCACTATGACACTAATTTACTCCCAATAGATTAACTTAATTACAGCTTATACACACACAGAACATCCACTACAGATCACACACACAACACAACACACAACAGCTTTACTACACACGCGATTTACTTATAACTCAACAGATTTACTTACCACGACGGAGATACTCTACACATATATGATGATGATTTATTAAAACTTTATGTTTTAATTTAATTTCGTAGTTTTACATCTCGTTAAAAATATATTAAAATTCTAGCAAAGTTTCTTACGTTTTTTATATAAATCAATCATTATTTTGCATAAAAAATTTATTATTAACTGTTAATCTTTTGGTTTATAAATTCTATAACTATAAATTTCAGATTTATTTACTAAAAATTTTAAAATTTTTATAAAAACATTTATTGATTAAAATATTAAATGCAATAAATAGTAGGCAGCCTAGCAACCTCCTCTAATCAAGCATGCACGGTTTGTTCATATTGACTACCTGTTATCATCTTAGCAATGTAATGTAATGTATAAAAAATAAAAAATAGTTCATCTGCTAACAAGCGATAGTAAATAAATACATTCAAACATATCAGTTTTTATTTTAAATAAACAATTGTTCCTTACATTTATATTATTCGCATGTTAACTAAAAATATTTTCTAAGTTTTTAAATAATTCGGGTTTACTTTAATTATTATTATTATTATCTATGACATTGAAAGCTCAATCACGAGAAAACAAATACCCGCTCCTTACAGATACAAATGACCTCCTCTGTAAAATGTGTTGAAATAAATACTTTAGGTCTAATTTAGGATACATCCTTTTTGTAACCCGAGGCGATTTAAGCAGCCTAATTCCAGGTCAAAATAATTTCAACTGACCTTTTCTGTAAAATGTGGTGCAATAACTCTCGATCAAGAGCCTAAATTTAGGCCTAGATTTGATAAGCTCTTTGTATGACGGCTAATAGTTAATCTAATATTAGGTCAAAGGATATTTCCGTATAGAAAAATCATTGTTATTAATTAATTTTATAAATATATTTCCAATGAAACATATGGATCGTAAGATCCTTTAAGCTAGGTAAAAGGAATGGTTACTTCCTTACTTGTGATTGTCGGGGTAATCTTATATCTATATGACTCGTAAGTTATTTGGTCGGAGAATTTAATTTTACGTCTTTTTGAAAATAACGTTGTATCTCTAAATTGTTTTGGCAGTGTTTGTTCTATTAATCTTTAGCCCAAACTCATTTATCAAATCATAGTCACTTTAGCTGTTAAGCGGTGCACAATTATGATTTGTATTAAAAGTGTTATTTTTACTAATAAGTTATATCATAATTTATAACTACATTGCTTCCTTGGAATAATTTATTAATTTCACTGACAGAAAACAAACATTTCACTAGTTCATAAGCTAACCAACAGGGCTCAGCATGAGCCTCACCGCCAAAGGCAACCACCCCGCACGCCGCTGTGTCGGTCCCGGCGGCTCCGCACCGGTACCCGCGCAGCGTGCGCCGCAGGCTGCAATATTATCGATTCCCCAGCCGCCGGTGCGCGCAGGCGCAATAATTTCGCGGAATTATATTTTAGACACTCAATACACACACAAGCACTACATACACACCACTACAACACAACACACCAACACACCATACGACACACGCACAACCTGCCACATCACCACACAACACACTACACAGAACCGACACCAATTACCACATATAACGTAATAATTTATTAAACATTTATTATTACTTAGTGTTATTCTTCATGCTATGTGGTTATTATTAATTTAGAAACAATACAAAACACACACGACCCATACAACAACACACACACACACACACAACACACACCACACCACACCCACACACCAACACCCATACTTACACTATAGGTATAATTTATATTAAAACTATTTATTTTTATTTTATATTATATCTTATTATTACTAATAACTTCATTGCTCTTGTTATTATTATTTAAGAAACACACATGCATGCACCACATTCAACACACCGTTCAAAAAAGACAAATGTTTCTCTCGCGAAACAACAAACAAACACAAACAGACAGTTAAACATATATTTATTTAAGCATATATTTTTAAAATTTTATTTTTATTTATATTATAGCTTTAGTTTATTTACCGTTCATCGTCCTATGTGTTATATTATTAGAACCATACACCACACGCAAACACCAACAACCAATCAGCACCATACACACTTACACATAGATCCACATCGATATTTTTGATGCCCCATCTTTGAGTGCCTCCCGCTTTGTTCTTAATTTTGATGCCCCCAAGTTCTTTGACGCTCATTTGATGTTCTAGCTTTTTGATACCCATCAACTTTGGACTCAAGCTTTTGATACCTCAGCTTATACTCACTTTAATAAGGTCTATAGCTTTGTACCCTCAGATTTAGTGGTATCTTTGATGCCATCATCTTTGAGGCTTCAATATTTTATGTGAGTATCTGCAATAGCCTTTATTTACACAGTTACAACTTACATAGACATGTAACTACACTTATACACACAAACTATGACACTTATACATTACACACACACCTACACATAGACACTTACGTTACCCATATACCTTACAATCACGATCCACACACATATATATTTATTAGTATAATATATAACTTATGATATAATATATATATATAAATATATATAATTAATTATATATATATATTATATATATATATTATTAATATTCATTCGCGCTGAAATATTGCGGGCTCTCCCCGCGCCCCGCGGCGCCGGGGCGGGATGGGAGCGCGGAAATACTGCGCGTTGCGGGCGCACGTGACGGGCGATACTACGCGAGCGGAGATCAGGCGGCGCCAGGGGTGCGGATTGGTGCCATTTCCGTGGGGCTCAGACGACACTGGTGGTTAGCTTATAGAACTGTGATTAATTATATCTATTCTATGGTGAAATTAAAAACTTATTCTCAATTGTAGTATTTATTATAAATATGATATAAACTTAGTAAAAATAAAAACACTTTAATACAAATCAGATAACTGTGCACCGCTTAACAGCTAAAATGACTTATTATTAAAATCGTTGGGTTCTAAAATAATAACATGACATCAACTGCCCAGATACAATTTAAGAACAGTTAAGTTTCAAGACGAAATAAATAATTCTGAACAATAACATACCCGAGGTCATATGAGATAAGGATTACCGACCAATCACAAGTAAGGAAAAATTTCCTTTACGGCTGCTTAAATGGAATTTCTTCAACTTCAGCGCAAGAATATATTTAATAAAAATAAATAATAAATGATTCTTGTCTTACTGGAATTACCTTTTTGACCTGGTATTAGGATTAATTAGCGCTACAAGAGGCTTATCCTAAATTTAGGCCTAAGAATTAGGCTAAGTAGTATTGCACCACATTATTTATAGAAAGAAGTCAGTTGAAATATATATGACTGAATAGCTTAAATCGCCTCGGTTACAAAAAGCGATTATCTATTTAGACCCATAAGTAGTTATTTAATTCAGAGAAAAGGTCAGTTATCGATATCTGTAAGGAGGGTACGATATGTGTTTCTCCGTGATGAATGTCCAGATAACATAGATAAATAATATAATAATAAGGACAAACTTAATTAATTTAAAAAACTTTGTATAATTTTTAGTTAAACATACGAAAGTCTAAATAAGAATGAAATAATTGTTATTTTAATAAAAATCTTAGAATGATTTTAATGTAAAATAACATTGTTTTAGCAGAGAAGAATTATTGTTATTTGTATACTTATACATGCTAAAATGAGTAAGCAATAAGTCAATAAGAACAAAACTGCAGGCTGAGGTGGTGCTAGGGCTGCACCTACTGATTATTGACTTTAAAGGTACGTAAAATAATATGTTTTAATAAATTACTATAGAATTTTAGTAAATGGTTATCGTCAGAAGTTGATTATATAATTATAAACAAAAGTATACAGTTAATAATAACTTTTGTTAAACAGATAATGATTGCTTAATTAATAGAGTTGAAGAACTTGAAATATTTAGTTATATTTGAATGGTATATAAATGTACATGTTTAATTAAAACATAAAAATGTTTTAATAATTATAACATTATAATTACATTAGTAAATCTGTGTGTGTAGTAAATCTGTGTGAGTTGTTAGTAAATCTGTCGTGTGTAAGTAAGCTGTGTTTGTGTGTTGTGTGATGTGTGTGTGTTGTGTTGTGTGTGTGTGTGTGAATAAAGTGTAAATGTAAAGTATCTATGGGATAAATGTAAAGTGTCATAAGTGAATGTAGATGGCGATCAGTGATGTGTGTTAGTGTATAGTGAAAGTGTGTTTGATAATAATAATAAAATGCATGAATGTAAATAACACTAAAGTATAAAAGTAAATAACAAATAAAATAAAAAAATAATAAAATAATGATAACAAAAAATAAAAATAAAGTAACAATAATAATAATAAAATAATAATAAAATATATAAAATTATTAACCAAATTAAAAACATAATTAAATAAATATATGAGTTTAAAACAGTATATCAGAAGTTAAAGCAAGTAAAGCAAAAGTTAAAACGTAAGCAGAAATTAAAGCCAGTAAAGCGAAAATTAAAGATTAAGCAGTAAAACAAATAGAGGTGTTACTAACACATAGGGGATTGTATGCTTGTTTTTAACTGCTTTACGCTTTTAACTCATTTTTAGCCTGCTTTAAGTCCATGTTGTTTTAGTAATTGTACATAATTGTCAGTCATAATAATGTTGTATATATCAGAGTATAATAAATAAATAAAAAGTATTTAAACCATATAGAAACTTAATAGTTATATAATATATGACCTTAAATCAGTAAAGCAGAAAGTTAAAACAGTAAAGCAGAAAGTTAAAACAGTAAAGCGAAAGTTAAAGCAGTAAGCAGAAAGTTAAAGAGTAAATCAGTAAAACAATAGAGGTGTTACCTAAAACTAAGGGGGATAGTATGCTTTTGTTTATACTGGTTTTACTGCTTTAATCATGTTTTACTGCTTTAAATGTTAATGTTTGTAGTAAAATTTCGTACAAATGTAGTAGAAATAAAATGTTTATATATCCGACATATAAATAATAAAGAGTTTGTTGTTATCCATCTTAATGGTAATTTTATAGATGAGTTAAAAAGAAATACAGATTATTCGTATTTAAATATGGATAAACAGTATGCAAGTAAAAGCATAAGGCAGAAAGTTAAAGAGTAAAGCAGTAAAACAATAAGGCAAACCCTATCACCTAGGGGGGGATTAGTATCTTTTGTTTTCTGCTTTTACTGCTTTAACTATGCTTACTGCTTTAACTCAATGTTTTAGTAAAATTTGTACAGATTGTAGTAAAATAGTAAATGTCTATTATGTCAGACACTACTGATTTTTTCTTTTATACTCAAATTTAAAAATTTATAAATTAAAAGTATTAAGTAAATAAGTATTAAGTAAAAAATCAATGTTAATAAATAATTGTTAAATATAGGTGCCTGTATGTTAGATTTTAGGTGCGAAAATGTTTTTAATAAAATGTTATACATTTACGAACACTGATGCTTATAACTTCAATTTTGAAAAAAATTCAAGAAAGTTTAAGTCTGAGCAAAGGTAATGATTATGTATATATATTTTCATTCCGCGGCGTCGCCTGAGGTGCAAGGATCCATCCTTTGCGGGACGGGGCTGCGGGCATAGGTTGCCTAATGAAACGGAAACATTAATCATTAAATCTGTCTATATGTGGTAGAGCCGACATCAAGGATTTCATCAAAGATCGAATAATCATATAGAAGTATAAGATAGTCATCAAAGATAGTCTGTAAAGATGTAACTCAAGTTGAGGATCAATCTGAGGCTTTACTGCTGGCATAATGTGAGCTAATGCTGAGGCATGATGCGTGCGGCATTAAGATGAGGCCGATCATTCGCTGATGATTAATGCTGCATAAAAAGATCGAGTGTGTGAGTGTAAGTGTAAGTGTACCTGTGTGGGGTGTGAGTGTATGGGTGATTGTGGTTTTTATTGTAGAGTGTCTATGGAGAGGGTAGGAGTGCTTATAGTGATGAATTAAATACTAACGTCATAGTAGGAATTCTATGAGATTTGTATATACACCAAATCGTCCTATACTTATTAGATAGGGGTAGACCACCCATATTGGGTAATTCTAGCTTCAGGAGAGCTAGAAAAGCTTAAAAAGTGGCACTTAGTTGGTCACTATGCATCAATTGGACTTGTGCACCACTTGCACCCATTGGCACTCACATTGGCTCCATGCACTTAATTGGCAATCCATTGGACTCACTGCACACCTGGCACTCTCTAGCATATACATAGAACACTAAAGAAATCCTAGGTACTTCTACGAGTGATTGGGAACCATCAAGCCATCAAGTTAGTGGGTCAAAATTGCCCCCGGTATAAACTGGCATGGGTAAAAGGTGAAATATAATATGTCAAAACACCAAGGTTAAGAATCAGAAAAAGGGTTTAAGTCCGTAAAAGAAGAAAAAATTACTGTGCAAATTTGACCGCATTCTGGCCAAGGTAAAAACGAATATCATGGGTCAAACAAGGTAAAGCAACAAAAAGATGGCTAAGTCTAAAAGGAGTCCAAGATTTCTGTAGGGCAAAATGACACAGGTATGGTGAGGTTCAATGGTCATAAGTATCATGTCAAACAAGAGTATAGGACAAAACATTAGGGTAAGCCCTAAAGGAAGATCAAAAATTACCGTGGGCCAAAATTGACATGAAACAAAGGTTTGGATTGAAAACGTGGGCAAATTGAACTCGATGGAATACCAAAAGGGTATACTAAATTACGGGGCCAAATGCGCCCATGGATGAAAAAGGTGGCTCGACAATAGTATGGTCACACATAGGTAAACTTGCATCAGAAGGGCTAGCCCTCTAAAGTGTTTAGCCAAAGATTCGTGGCAAAATTGCCCACGAGTCGAAAAATTAGGGGGACAGTAAAATAGGGGTAATGACGTACAACGGATTGCTGAACGCACCGTTGGCGCACCTTTGTCGAAAGGGTGCTAAAAATTCTAGGGTTGCAAAAAATGATTGGAGTTGCAAAAAATTAGGTTGCAAAAAATTTTCATTTTAAGGGTGAAACCTATTTTATGGGTTCTCCAAAACTTAGAGTTCAAAAATTAGGTTCTCAAAAATTAGGGGCTCTCAAAAAATTAGGGTTCTCAATAGAAAGAGTTAGGTATCACAAAAATTAAGGAGTTATAAATAAAGTAAGGGTTTCTCAAAAAATTACGGGTTTCACAAATTAGGGTTCTCAAAAATTCGGGTTCTCAAAAAATTCCTTGAAAGGACAGGGTAAGGTAAAAAATTGGCTCAAAAAAGGTCAGGGAACAGCAAAAGGTAAGGCATCAAAAAAGGTCAGGGCAGTAAATGATCACACCCTCTCAGACAAGGGTAGATAAAAACAACGTGACGTACAGAAAAAGGTCAAAAGGCGCGGATCATATTTTCGGCAAAATGGCTCTAGTTTATAGACGTCATATACTTATATATAATATATATATATATATATATATTTATATTATATATTATATAATGTATATTAGTTTAATATATTATATATATATATAATATATAACTATATTAAATATATATTAAATATATATATAATATATAATTATATATTATACTATATTAATAATAATATATAGAAAGAATATATCTAATATATATAATAAATAATATTAGACATATTTAATTTACAATATAAAAAGAGCAATAGAAATCAATAGAGAAATAAGAAGCTTATAACATTTTAAGATTTTTCTGCACCTCGTCGAATAACTGAGCTGCAGTACAGTGATGATAGAGAGCTTGAGGCGCGTTACTTATGTCGAGTGTGTCTGTCTTCGATCGACAGAATTGCGATCCACCGCATCGGAAGCTTTGACCGGGTTACCCTGATCTGATTCCGATCGGCTCGCCATTCGCGATCACATACGTCTTTCAGCAATAAGATGCGTTTGATGAATAAACGCCCACTAAAAACATATTCTAGAAAAAACAAAAAGGTTGTAGGTTACCAGATAATAGAATATTATATTATTATATTAATGATTATTATTATTATTAATTTTATTATTCTTATATTATTATTAATTATTATTATTATTATTATTATTATTATTATTTATTATTATTATTATTATTATTAGTTATTATTATATATTATATTATTATATAGTAGTAGTAGTTAGTAGTAGTATAGTTAGTAGTAGTAGTGTAGTAGTAGATAGTAGTATATAGTGTAGTAGTGTTAAATGAAAGAGCTTTCAAAATGATTTCTGGCCATTCTTACAAAAGCCAAAAGATACGAAGTAAAGACGTAAGACAAAAGGAGGATCCAAGACGTCC
>JABUQX010038227.1:5000-17500 GCA_015478945.1 Trachelipus rathkii
CATAATCAGCTTAACTTCAATCCTTCACACACAGGACACTTACCTTAACACTGCACAACACTCGATATTTTTGGATGGATTCAGCTTATGCTAACAGAAATGAGGCCTCAAGCAATTAGTGCGCCAGACATTGATGGCCATCAGCATTAATGGCAATCAGCATGATCCTCAGGCATTAAATAGTCTGAATTGAATGCTCACTTGAGAGTTCGCTTCGATGACTTATATTTAAGCGTATCTATGATACCATTATGGTAATTGTCTATTCATACCTCTGATGAATCACCTTTGATGACTCCAGACTCTACCAAACATCATAGAAGAGTTAATAATTATATTGTTCAATCTCCCCGGTTCAAAACTGCCATCAGGCGCAGCCAAGCCCCCCTCCCGCCAGGCTGGAGCCTTGCACGCTGCAGGTGCTACGCCTCGCGATGAAAAAATATTATCTATAAGTCAATTCAATTTTTACAAATTGTGTCCCTATTCATTACTAACGCAATTTCTTTTACCAAATAATAATTATGAATCATTCATTTTATTTCAGGCCTTTAAACATTTTTATTAAAACTTAGTTCGCGACTAAAACTGTAACTCATTACAGACCTATTATTTTACACATATATTTATTAACATTATTTTTTATTTACTTTTACTTAAACTTTTTAATTTTATAATTTTTAAAAATTGTAATTAGAAGAAATAAATTCAGAGTTGGTCTGATATTATCTAGCATATTTTATTTAGTCTAAGTGTGTACGAAATTTACTAAAAACCATGTGAGTATTGACTAGCAGTAAACACATCTGAGTTAAAAAGCAGTAGACAGAGTAAACAAAAGATGACTAATCCCCCTAGGTGTTAGGTAATCATCCTCTACTGTTTTTACTGCCTTTACTGTTTTTATTTCAGTTTACTGTTTTACTTCTGCTTCTACTGTTTAACTTTTGGTTTACTGTTATTACTTTCTGCCTTAGCTGTTTGTAAATCAATATACTTAATTAACATTAATGTTTTTATATTTTGTTTTAATACTTTTTTATTTTATTTTTATTTCTATATTAACCATTTTAATTTCTACATTTGTACGTAAATTTTCTAAAAACATTTGAGTTAATCAGTAAGATAATTGAGTTAAAGAAATAAGTAAAGCAAACACAATAAGTATACTGAATCCACTAGGTCGTTAGGATAAACCTCTATTGTTTTTACTGCTTATCAACTTCTTTAACTTCTGCTTTACTGCTTTAACTCTGCTTTTTACTGTTTTAACTTTCTGCTTTACTGTTTTAAATTTTGCGTGTTCTGTTTTAACTCATATTTTATTAACATTATGTTTTTTATTGTTTTAATATTTTTATTCTTATTTTAAGTTACGATATACGAAAGATTTATTTTGCTGCCCGGTGGTGTCAGCTACTAATTATACTGTGGAGTAAGTGAGAATGTTTACATTTTTCAAAAATAAGTAAAGATGTAAACAAGCTACTAATCCACCTCTTATGTAACACCTCTATTTTTTTTAACTGCTTTACTGCTTTAATTTTCTTACCTATTATTTCTGCTTTAACTGTTTATTAGTGGAACCCACATTCCTCCTTACTGTTTAACCTCAATATATTTATTAACAATTATGTTTTTATTGTTTTAATTTACTTATTTCTTAGTTTTATTATTTTTTTATTTATTTATATTATTTATTATTTTTTTATTATTTTTATTAATTATTTTATCTTTTATTATTTTTATTTTTTTTTATATTATACTTAGTGTTATTACTTCATGCCTATTGTTTAGTTATATATTTTAGAACACACATTCACTATTACTTTTTCAATAACAATTGCAACGACCACTTACATTCACTATGGAACTTACATTTGAACATGATATTACATATTACGACTTAATACACACACCACACTACCCACACACACAAACCAGCCCACACACCACAGCTTTACTTACACAGCAATTGAACTTAACTCACAAAGCTTTACTTAACACGAAAGATTCTAACATATTATGTATAATTTATCTAAACATTTTATTTTTAATTAAACACAGTGACATTTATTACTCCTTCAATATATAATATATTCAAGTTTATTAAAACTTCTATTAAAATTATTTTTGTTTATAAAAGAATATTATATTAAATGTTATACTTTTTGTTATTAATTATAAATATCAAGTTTTAAAATAATTTTATAAAAATTTTATTGAAATTTTATTAAACATATATTTTACGGTACTTAAGTAATCAGTAAATCAGTTAGGCCAGCCCCTAGCACCCCTCAACACTCCAAGCTATGCCACGTTTTGTTTAGTTGACTTATGCTTTAACATCATACTTTAGCCATGTAATAAGTCATTAACAAAATAAATTCTTCTCTGCTAACATAATGTATTTTATTTTTCAAAAATCAAAATTTCTTGGGAAGGTAACAATGAAATGGATATTTCTAATTTATTGTTCTTTCGAGAGAATTGAAAGATATGGAAGTCAATTTCGGTTTTCTTTTATTAGAATTTTACCTCCATGCAAAAAAGAAAACTCTAGTGAAAACATGATTCTCTTACTATTTAACAGATTAGAACTGACTCTCTTGTAAAATGTTTAAATATCACTACTTTAGGTCTAAATATTAGGATTAATTTTGTATACCCGAGCGTTAAGCTAATCCAGGTAATAAAAGATTCAAAGTGCCAATTTTCTGGAAAGGTGGGTGCAATAATACGTTAGGCTAAATTTAGGCTAAAAATGGCAAAATTTCTTGGTCGAAGGTAACATCAACTGGATAAGTACTAAGGTATTTAGGTTATAGACCGAAGAATCATTGTTATTTGATTTTTTAAAATAATTCCAACTGAACTCTGGCATGTAAGATCTTAAGCAGTAAAAATGAAATGTTTATTTATTGTGATTGGTGGAGGTAATCATTATCTCATATGACCTCGTATGTTTTGGTTCGAGAATTATTTTGTTCTGTTTGAAAATTAACGTTGTTCTTTTAAAATTGTATTTGAGCAGGTGTGTTTTTATTAATTTTTAAGACAAACTCTTTTAAAATCATAGTCATTTAAGCTGTTAAGCGGTGCACAAGTTATTTGATTTGTATTAAAGTGTTCTTAATTATTACTAAGTGTATGATCATTATTTATAATAAATACTTTACATGGAGAATATTATTCCTTACTCTAAAGAGGTAATTAATACCTCACTAGTAAAAAAGCTATACACCAGGCTCAGCATGATCCTCACACCGAAAGCAACCAACCGCACACATCCGCGGTGCGTCCGTCCGCCGCTTCCGCCGCAGTGTACCCGCCCGGTCAGGTGCTCCGCAGGGAATATTCGCGTTCCATGCCCGCCGCTGGCCCCGAGCGGCATATTATCCGGGAATGAAACTATATCTAATATAACTTAGTATATATATTATTATATATATATATTATATATATATATATTTATATATATATATTATATATATATATATACTATCATAGTGTGTGGTGAGTGGTAGGTGATTATGGTTGAATTCGTAGTGTCTATGTGTATGGCGTGTGTGTGAATAAGAAAAAAGATATTGTGTATGTTGTATAGTGTAAGTGTACAGGTTAGGTAGTGTATGTTAATAAGATGAATCATTAATCTGGTGGGTACTAAAGATCAAGCAAATCAAGATTAGTCATCAAAACGATGAGCCATATAAATATGAGGCCAGAAAGCTATAGTTATTAAAGGTTTAGGTGTCTAAAGCTGAGGTAGTCAGAAAGCTGAGGTATCAAAGTTGAGGATCAAAAGATGAAGACATAAATTGAGCATCAAAACTGGGCATCAAGTATGCAACAAAATCGAGGCATCGAAAGATGAGGCATAAAATATTCGAGTGTGGATAGTATGTGTAAGTGTGTATGTTGTTGTGTGTGTGTGTGTGTGAATGTGTGTTTGGGCGTGTGTGTGTATCTGTTCATTTTAATTTATTAAAAATAGGTTCAATTAAAATTTGCTAGATTAAATAAAATATAAATAAAAATAATAAACGAAAATTATGCGTTATATTTAGTGGTTGTGCGTGTGTGTGTGTTTGTGTGTGTGTGTGTGTGTGTGCGGTGTGTGTGTGTGTGTATAGTGTGGTTGAGTAGTGTGTGTGCATGTGTGTTCTAATTTTATATATAATAAATAGGCATGAATAACAAAACTTATAATAAAATAAATACAATGTTTATAATTTTATTTATATGTGTTAGTGAGTGTGCGTGTGAGTGTGTGTGTAGTGTGTGTGTGGTGGTGTTGTGTGTGTGTTGTAAGATGTGTATTGTGTTTAGCGCAGAGTATATATTTCTACGTAGCTTATCGCGACAGCCATGAAGTCAATAACAGCTAATTTAATCGAAGGCACAAATGAAATTAACCGATTACTATTTAAGTGAGTGTGCGGGTGTGTGGGTGTGTGTGTGTGTGGTGTGTGTGTGTGTGCTGTGGTGTGTGTGTGTGTAGTGTGTGTGTGTTGTGGTGGTTGTGTGCTTGTGTTGTTGTGTGTTGCTAAATAATATTGCGCGGAATATTGAGCCTGCGGCGACGGCGGGCGGACGCGGACATACGGCGCATGCGTGAGCACGCTGCCCCGGGTACGCCGTCGGCGGAGACGTCGGTACACACGGTGGGGATTGGTTGCTTGGGTTGTTGCTCAGTGCTGAGCCTGGTGGTTACTTATGATAGTGAAATTAATCTATTATCTCATCTAGTGAATTAAATAATTATCTTCCTCAATGTTATATTTTATTGAATAATGGATAATACATTAGTAAAAATAAAACAGCTTTTAATAAAATCAGATAACTTGTGCACCGCTTAACAAGCTAAAAGACTTGATTTAAAAAGATTTGGGTCTAAAAAGGATAAATAAACATCACATGCTAATACTAGTTAAAGACAACGTTAATTTTCAAAAGACATAAAAATTTCGACCATAAACATACGAGGTATCATAGAGTAAGGATTACCACGCATCACCTAAGGGAAAACTTTCTTTTACGTGTAAAGGATCTTACGATCAGCATGTTTAGTTTGAAATAATATTTATAAAATATAGATAACAATGATTGCTGTCTATAGGGAAATGAACATTGCGACATGGTATTGAGATTAAAATTAGACGTCTACAAAGAGGCTTATCCAAATTTTGGTAAATATGTAGTATTTTGTCGTAAACTTTCACCACAAATTTTACAGAAAAAGGTAGTTTGAAATCATATTTTGTACGCTGGAATTATGGCTTAAATAGCCTCGGGTCAAAAGGATTATCCTAATTTAGACCTAAAGGTAGTTATTTCAACACATTTTACGAGAGAGGTAAGTTTCGTATCTGTAAGAGTGCGGTAAGTCTGTGTTTTTCCTCGTGATGGATTTATGTTACATTAAGAGGGAAATAATAATAAAATAAGAAAACCCGAATTATTTAAAAAACTTTGAAAAAAAATTTTTCAGTTAAGAAAACTATTCTTGAATATAAATGTCAGTGAAATTCCTTCATTTTAAATATAAACTTAGAATGATTTTAATAAAATTAATGTTATTCATGGGATGCTTTGCTTAGTTTTTGTTATTTTTATAACTTATTACAGGCTAAAGATGATGTGAAACAGTAAGTTAATAGATAAAAAACGTGCATTGTTGTGTAATGGGTGCTAGGTGGTCCCTACTGATTTAATTGCTTAAAGATATAAAATACTAGTTTATTAATAAATTTCATAAAATTTAGTAAAATATTAAGAGGAGGTTTATAAACTTTATAAACCAAACAAGATATTAAATTCGTCAAATATTTTCTTGATTCAAAGATAATTTATTTATTATAGAAGTTTAAGAAACTTTGAAATACTTTAGTTAATTATAGAATTTAATAAATGTCGATGTTTTAATTAAAACAAAATGTTTAATAATTAATACATTATTATGAATTGTAACGTAAATTGCGTGTGCTAAGTAAATTTGTGAGGTAATAAATTGCGTGTTAATAAAGCTTGTTGTGTGTGTGTGTGTGGTGTGTGTGGTGTGTGTGTGTTGTGTGTATATGTGTAAATCGTAATATTATGGTAATTGTTAATGTTCATAGGAATGATAAGTGCATAGAATTGTGTGTATGAGTTTCATAGTGAATGTGTGTTCTAAATAATAATTATACAAATAAACATGAACAACAAACTAAGTAATAATTAAAAATAAAAATAAAATAATAAGATAATAAATATAATAATAAGATAATAAAAATAATAAAAAATATATGTAAAATAAAATTAATAATAAATATTGAATAATGAAATAAAAATGTATAATGTAAAATCAAAACATAATGTTAATAAATATATGAGTTAAAACAAGTAAGTCAGAAGTTAAAGCATAAAGCAGAGTATTTAAAACTAAAGTCTAGAAATGCTTTAAGCAGTAAAGCATAAAGTTAAAGCAAGAAAGCAGTAAATCAAAATAACACCTAATGGGGATTAGTATGCTTTTGTTTTACTGCTTGCTTTAACTCAGATGTTTTACTGCTTTACTACTGTTTTAGTAAATTTCGTACAATTGTAGTTTAAGTTTCATATATAGGACCAAATAAATATAAGTTTGAAACAAATAAAAAATAAATTTAATATTATGAGTTAAAACTGTAAGCAGGAAAGTTAAAATAGTAACAGCAGAAATTATACTGTAAAGAAAATGTAAACATTAAAGCAGAAGTTAGAGTAAAGATAAAAAAAATAGCTAGGTGTTACCTACATCTAGGGGGGATTGTATTTTTTTGTTTTACTGCTTTACGTCTTATACTCATGTTAACGCGTATTCGGGTAAGTTTAAGTAAAATTTCGTAAAAATGTAGATAATAAAATGTTTAAAATAAGCAGTTATCAAAATAAAATATTGTATTAAAACAACATAAAAAACATAATGTTAATAAATAATGAGTAAAAATTAAAGAGAAGTTAAAAAAAACAGAAAGTTAAACAGTAAAGCAGAAAGTTAAGCAGTAAAAGCAGAAAGTTAAACGAGATAAAGCAATAACATATGAGGTGTTACCTAACACTAGGGGGGGATAGTATCTTTTGTTTTACTGCTTTCTGCTTAATCATGTTTCTTGCTTACTCACATGTTTTTTAGTAATTTGTTACAATGTAAGTAATAAAATTGTTATATATCAGACACTCCTGAATTTTTCTTCTTACTAACAATTTTTAAAAATTTCATATTAAAATATTATAAAAGTAATTAAGTAAAAAATGTTTAAATTGTATGTTGAATAATAGGTTTGTGATGGGTTACAGTTTTAGGTTCGCGAAAATGTTATCTTAAATAAAAAATCTATTCATTTAAAATGATGATATAAGTATATTTGAAAAGTAAATTCTTTTGAAATTTATATGAAATAAAATTTGAATAATTTTGTATATATATTTTTACATTCGGCGTGCCGGTGCCAATGAGGTGCGGCTCATCTTTGCGGAGGCTTGCTGCGGGCTATGGCAGTTATGAAGGGAAGACATTATATTATTTTCTATGATTGGGTAGAGCTTTATGAACCATCAAAGTATTTAATCAAAGATGAATCATTCAATATAGATGGTTCAAATTACGTCATCAAAGATGAAGTCTAAATGTGAACCTTCAAAGTTGAGCATAATGCTGAGGCATTAATGCTGAGGCATCATGCTGAGGCTATTAATGCTGAGGCAATCAAAATGTTGCGGGGCATTTATGTGAGAGCCTATGTGCTGAGGCATAATGTGATCTCAAAATATCGGTGTGTGGTGAATTGTAAGTGTAAGCGCTGTGTGTGGTGTGAGTGTAGTGTATATGTTTAATGTAAGTGTCTACTGGAAGTTACGTGCTTATATGGTGTTATAGACAAAATACTACATCTAGAGGAAGCATTCTAGCAGATTGTAATATACACGAATGAATCCTCATACCTTATTACATAGGGGTAAACACCCATATTAGGGCTTCTATGCTCAAGGAAATCTAGAAAAGGCTTGAAAAAGTTGGCACTTCAGTTGGCACATGTGGCACTCAATGGCATATGTGGCCCTTGGCACTCATTGGCACACACTTGGCACTCATTGGCACTCACATTAGGCATGCAGATGACTACCTGGCCTCATGACCATCAATAGCTTAGAACACTAATAACATCCCAGTTTCTTACGGTGATGGAACATAAGCCATGCAGTTTTAGCGGGTCAAATTGATCCATGGTATAATGGCAGGGTCAAGGCTGAAATATCATGAGTCAACAAGTAAGAAATCAGAAAGGTTAAGTCGTAAGAGCAAAAATTACGTGTAAATTTGACCCATTGGTATTGCAAAGGTAAAAACAGAAATATCTATGTCAACCAAGGAAAGACATCAAAATGCCTAAGCCCTAAAGGAAATAAAATTTCGTGGCGCAATACATGACACGGTACAGGGAGTAAGTCAAAATATCATGGTCAACAAGTTAAATGAACCAAAAATAGGCAAGCCTCCTAAAATGATCAAAATTCCGGTCCATAAATTGACCCATTGATACAAAGGGTGGTGAAGTATTTACCAAGTGGCAAAATTGACCTGAACACCAAGGTGCCCTAAATATTACCGTGGGCAAATTGGACATGGAAATGGACAAACTAAATAAAGGCAATAAGCACCAAGTAATCAACACAACCCACCATTACCAAATTAGGGCGTAAATAGGGCGGGAAAACGTACACGGTTTTGCTTGACGCCCCACCGTTGGCGCAACCTTTCTTCGAAAGCGGTTAAAAATTTTAAGGGTTTTTGCCCCCAAAAAAAATTTAGGGGTTGCCAAAATTAGGTTGGCCAAAATTGGGTTTGCAAAATAATTAGGGATTCTCAACTAATTTAGGGTTCTCAAAAATTGGTTCTGCAAATAAATTAACCCTTCTTCGAAGGGTTTCAAAAATTAGGGTTCTCAATAAATAGGGTTCTCAAGAGTATTTAAAAATTGGTTTTCAAAAAATACGACTTCCCCTAAAAGGACAAAGTAGGTTAAATTGGTGCTAAAAGGTAAGGACAAAATGAAAGCCAATAAATGTCGGCTGTAAAATTCACCCAGAATCAAACGACTTCACAGATTCCGGTATTTTTCGTGCAAATGTCTGTTTCTGATTAATATTTATATAATACTATTATATTTATATTTATTATATATAATAAATAAAATATATATACATATTAGTATAATATATAATATATAATTATATAAATATATATATTATATATATAGCTTATATATAATATTATATTAATATATTTTAATATAAGTTTATATGATATAATATAAATAATAATACTATATATATTATATTATTATATATAATATTCTTAATATATATATATTATATATATATATTATACTATAATAATATATAATATATATATTTATATAGTTTTAAAATGTTTTAAAATCTAATTGATCTACTTATTTATATGAATGTATAGTTATTATATTATATATAGTTAGCTTACAATAGGTTAATAATAATATATACTTTATTACTTAATTATATTCATAATTTTAACAGCATTTAATCCCTCGCAAATCATAAAAATAAAATAATATAATAATATAATAATAATAATAAAATAATAATAATAATATAATAAATATAATAATAATAATAATAAAATAATTTGATGAAGAATCATACGATATATTATCCTATTATTATTATTATATTATTACATCTTTCGTTTCGTTCGGTGAAAGCTTATATGATTTTGTTATCAATTTTTGCTAAATTTCTCTTAAGTACATCTTAATTTTAACAACGTTTATAACTCATTATTTCTTATATACTATATTATTATATTTATTATATTATAATCATATATAATAATATTATTATATATTATTTATCTATATATTATTATTTCGGTTATTATTATTATTATATTACTTATTATTATTTTATATTATTATATATTATAGCTATGTATTCGTTATATAATTATTATTAGTATATTATATTATTATTATTTATCTATTATTTTATTTATTAGTATTATTTATAATGATTATATATTATTATTTATATTAAGTATTTATTATTATATTATTTATTTTTGACAGATCAATTATCTCAGGACATGGAGACAGATGTTCTTTGCCCGATACAGACATCGTACGCAACCCGAACTCTTGGAGTCATCCGAGCGAGATTAACGAAATGCTTTCCGACCTAGAGTGCAAGAGGAACGAGATTGATAGTACGAATAATAATAATATTAATAATAATATATAATAATAATAAAACATTTATCTTAAATATTTAAACTCTGACATTTTTTATTATTATTTATTATTATTTTTTTATTACTATTATTATTATTGTTGTTGCTGTTGTTGTATTGAAGATAGCATCATTAGATATCAGCTATTGTATGAAATGCTGATCTAAATATGCAGGTTTTTGGTAGAGTAAAACTCAGGAGTAAGCTAGATACCGTTGCCATGTTCACTATACCTTTAATGTCCTGACTAATGTGTTCCTAATAAATGTATTCTGTTTTTTATTTTCTAAAGCCTCGTATCCCTTCATTTATCAGTCCATTACACTTTGATAAGAAATATACAGGTTTGCTTGTGTATTCTTCATAATCTGAAAATAACTATAATGCTCTTGATCTTTTCTAGTGAGGTAAAATGATTTTCATTTAAATCAGCTTCCAAACATTTATAATGTTTGACTTTTTGAAATTTTTTTTCAAATATATCATTCAGACTACATCACTTTATCATACTAATATCAAACCACCTAAATTGGCTAATGAAAAATCTATAATTTTTAGTTGTATGATATTTAATTTTTAGTTGTATGTTAGCTAGAAGATAGTGTTTGTCAACTTATGCAGATTCAGTTGTTGATCATTGTTATCTTCAAAGGGTATGGCAAGCTTAGATTTAATATATTCAATACTTGTAGACTTTTGAGTTTAACTTTTAGTTAAATATTAATAAATTGGGAATTACTTGTATTGCTTCAATTTTTTTCATCATAGTTTAGTATTTGTTCCTAATTTTACTAAATATAATCTTAAACCTTCTTGCTTATATGAAAATGCATTCATTTGAGCTGCTCTATTTTGAACTTTTCTTAATCATATGATACCTCTCTCTCTTTTCTTTTTATGGTTTTGTTACAATAAAATATACTTT
Organism: Trachelipus rathkii; assembly: GCA_015478945.1. Classification (NCBI taxonomy): domain Eukaryota; kingdom Metazoa; phylum Arthropoda; class Malacostraca; order Isopoda; family Trachelipodidae; genus Trachelipus; species Trachelipus rathkii. The sequence goes on from JABUQX010038227.1 coordinate 16,217, forward strand.
GTAGTATAGTTTTCAGAAACCAGACAATCATTTAGTAAAAAAAAAATATCCTATGTTAGTAGTTGCTCTTCTAGATAAAAAGCGGGTAAAATGTTTAATGAATTTTTAATTTTTTTTTTACATTATCAGTTGTCAGTTGGAAATGAACACTGGGACAATATCGTCTCAAAACTTCTGAGTCAGAAAAATGTTACTAATGTTTCAAAGATGTATCAGCATGAAACCACCAGTGATGTAGTGGAAAAAAATAATTTTACATGCTATAAATGTGATGACTTTTACTGCCACAACTCTGAGTTTTGTTATGATGCAGCTCAGGTATGATATATATATATATATATATATATATATATATATATATATATATATATATATATATATATATATATATATATATATATATATATATATATATATATATATATATATATATATATATATATATATATATATATATATATATATATATAATGTTTTATATAATCTATATAAATATATATATATTAAATAATAATCATAATAATATATATATATATATATATATATATATATATATATATATATATATATATATATATATATATATATATATATATATATATATATATATATATATATATATATATAAAATGCTTAACACATTTACTTTGACTCCACTTATTCTCATCACACCCTACTTTGCTCGTATATATATATATATATATATATATATAATATATAATATATATATATATATATATATATATATATATATATATATATATATATATATATATATATATATATATATATATATATATTTATATATATATATATATATATATATATATATATATATATATATATATATATATATATATATATATATATATATATATATATATATATATATATATATATATATATATATATATATATATACCGTATATAATAATAATAATGATAAAATAACTCCTTGATGTAATCCTGGTAAGTGAAGAATCACTCAAGGAGTAATTTTATCATTACATATTGAGCTGCGCGCAGTTTAGCAGTATTAACATCAATACAAATAAATTCTCCGATTATAGAGTGTTCTCCTTACATGGGTCCTGTGTTGCCTTTGACCCGAGTGTGAGCGGAGATGCGTGGCTGAGGTATCTGACCTGATATAGGCAGTCCACTTATTCAGCCAGCAAGTTTCTTGCTTGGGTTTAAGTCGCGTATCTTTTTAGCTCATCGCGGTCAAGTGGTCAACACACTTGCTATTCCGTCTGCGAGGGCTCGGGATCTAATCCTGGTAAG
>JABUQX010038227.1:22500-35000 GCA_015478945.1 Trachelipus rathkii
AAGAAGACCATGACGCAAGGCGAAATGAAAGCACCCCCCCCCCCCCTAGTATCCCCTCAGTACCCTTAAGTGAGAGCTACTCCACCCTAGGGTTTCACAAGACTGTGACGGACCCTCGCTGTGGTATCTCGTCAATGTAGGGTTCATCCCTTGGAGTAGGCCCACAACCATATCCCCCTCACAAAACCCCGCCATTCACTCTTATTATGCACTTTTCTTCTCGCCTCTGCCAAACACATTCTTTTCCTTCAGACATTCCTTTGCTGACTCAGTCTACCTTTTGTTCGGTCTCCCAGCCGGTCGATCCCCAGCACACTCACCACAATACATCCACTTAACCAGCCGACTATCACTCATCTTTTCCATATGACCAAACCATTTTAATACACTCTCGTTTATTCTCTCATTTACGTTTTTCTTCACACCACCCAACTCGCAAACACGTTCATTCTTCATTTTATCAATTCTTCTCACACCTAACACACCCATAAGATTTTCCATCTGAACAGAATGTACCTTAGATCAACATTTCTTATTCCACGCCATAGTTTCCCTACTATACATTAACACCGGTAACAACTAGGGATGTACCGATACCAGAAAAGAGGCCGATACCGATACCGATACCGATACTCTATTTTTTTAGGTGCCGATACCGATACCGATACCGATATTTCTTTAATTTAATATATTAAATAATAATAATAAATAGAACATTTGTGCACTGCTAGGCAACTCAAGATTGCTTCCCTGTACAAACAATACTTAGTCATTTAATATTTCATATTTGGTTTGCCCAAGTATAATTTATTTTATAAATTAAAATAGTACCTTTAAGGAATAATAATTGCAAATATAATATTAATAACTTTTTTATGTTTGTGTTTATTTAAAAAATATTCCATTTCCATTTTCAAGTAAGTATTAACAAAGTTTAGCTACTAGCTTTTATGTTTTAACATGATTACAATTTACAAGAAGATTCTTTAACTAGCTACAATATAAAGAATAAAAATAATGAAAGAAGAGACCTCAATTAATCATCCGAAAAGTTAAAATAAAAAAACGCTATTACTCAAACATGACATAATAAAATACTCCTTTAAGATAGATATCATTCAATACTCAAATTCAAAAAATTCACAAATTGTGATGATGCAAAAAACATTAAGCTTTCACTTAGTAGTAATCTTGGGCGAGAGGGAGTGTGTTCCTTTTTGGGCTGTTATACATTCCTACCTACACTATAAATACGCTTGCTCTCTCGACTGATGAAGGAGGTTCTGATAATATATTTGCCTGCCAAGCACTGATAAATAATGAAACCTTGGCCATTTCATGCCAACCGCATAAAGGATTCTCTCTGAGCAGATTCTCATGTTTCGTCGTAGAAAGCCTCCATCTCCTCTTTCAACAGACTGCAAATTTGAATTATCTTTGCTCCTTGATGACTGTCTCTCAGTTTTTACGATTGGGGTTCCCTGGTGTGATTCCTTTGAAGGTGAATGAGATGTCAATGCAATTCGGCCATGAGTTTATCAAAGTCTAACATATCCAAATCCTCTTCATCTTCCAGTAGGTTTATTTGCTGAAAAGATACATCGTCACTATCAGTGCTGTTGCCAGGGGTTGCAGATAAGGCGGCTTCAACTTCTCTGTCTCTCTTTTTTTTTTTTTTTTTTTTTTTTTTTTTTTTTTTTTTTTTGTCAAGCGAGCAAACTCCTCGGTTATGTGCTATTTTAATACATTCTAGAAGTGGTTCACCGTCGGGAGGTGCCATTCTTGTGGGGTTTCAGCTAGATTAAGGAATTCCTTATTAAACCTTTTATTTATTTATTTTTACAGTTTTGATCTTGTCCACCGCCGCTCACGGGCAAGAACCCTATTTCAAGGAGGGTGTTTGAACGCCTCAAAAAAAATCCATCTAACGCAAATTACGCAGGATTGAAGCACCAGGACGCAGGCTTTTAAAGGAAGGGAAATTAAATTGAAAGTAGGAAAAAAAAAACAGGATGATGGAGAGAATTTCCACCAGACAGAGGTGGCAGGAAAGAAAGAAAGAAAGAAAAAGCACCGCAGCGAAACCAGTCTGGAGTTACAAACATCAACACAAAACTCATGTTGCCGACACAGCACCTTGTGCTACCGAGGGCCCCCCGCGTCTGCTAAAAGTGGTGGTACGCGAGTGATAGTTCCCTCGAGCACTTGCCTATACAATACCTATAGAAAAGGGATAAAGCACCAACATCGCGGCCCCGCAAATATAAAGGGTCAAGTAACCAGAAAGTACAGGACAGTTTATTAAGTCTTTTGGCCTTTGACTCACCCTATCCAAAAGCCGGATGAAACCAGGGCCCCCCCCCCCCAAGAAGATATGAGAGCAGTACCCCATACAAGGGCGGATGAGGACCCTGTATAGCTGGAGTAACTGCAGAAGAGGAAGAAAAAAAAAAAGTCTCGCACTTCTAAAACAGAGCTTCCAGTTTTTCTTTGCAGGCCCGGCCCTGCAACCATTTGTGATTTGAGGTTCAAAACATTTTTTTTGTTTATGTTAAGGCCAAGGATGTTTATATTGTCAACAGGAGAGGGACGATGAGAAACCGTCGAAAGAGGATAAGAAAGTAAGGTTATCTTAGAAAGAGAGATTTGTAGAAGTTGGGTTTTTAAGAATTAAATTCACAAGCTTGAGACGAACCCCACCTGAAATTCTGATCCAGATCAGTTTGAATAGACTCCGCCAGATTACGGCGAGACTCAAACCTAGAACCTAGTAACTGCGGAGCAGGAATTGAAATGAGTTGAAGATGAAGGGTCAAGTCATCGACATAAGAGTGGATAGAGTTAGATGTGCAGTGAGAAGATCTATTTGAAAGCAAGGAATAAAGTACGATAAAACAAGAACCCTGAGAACCACCACTTATTGACAGAGAAAAAAAGAAGAAGCTCGCCCCCACCAACAACAGCCAACATTGAGCAATTTGAAAAAAAAGCTAGACAAAAGTAAGCAAAGAGAAGAAGGAAACCCAAAGGAGGTTGGAGCTTGGAGAGTAGTGACGAGTGCTATAACCCGGTCAAATGCTTTGGATATGTCCAAGTCGCCACCACACAAGTCTTCCCGTAGTTCCTAAGGGCGGGAAAACCATAAATCTGTAAATAGGAAAAGTCATATCGCCATTAGGATCTCGAGCACCGAAAGTCGTACTGGTAATCAGAAAGAAGGGAAAAGAGATTCCAGATGATCTTAGAAGTGAAGAGTGAGGAAGAGTTCAAAGATCTTAGAAAGAATACAAGTGAGAGCTATAGGGCAATAGTTAGAGGGATCAGAGTGGCTTCATTTTTTCGGAATAGGTTGGACATATTGCGCGCTTCCAACACTGAGGGAAAGTGTAGTATTGATGGCATTAGAGATATAGGTTCGAACGAGGTGGCGGGTCAGGCACGGAAAGCACACTCCTCCAAAACTCGTGAGAGGAATGCCATCCGGGACCACCCGCCTTCCTAACGTTCATAGATTTCAGGAGCTCATGCACCCGGTCAAATGAAATACAGTAAAGGCATAGGACACCTGAGAGGGGAAAAGGAGGAGGAAGAGAAATACCAGAATCGTCCAGGGTTGAATTAGAGGAAAATAGGGAGGCCAAAGAGATGATTTGGCCTTTTCAGTTGGAGGTATTAACACAGAATCATCAGAAGCGAATAAGAGGAGGAAAGGATGAATTAACGAAGTTGTTAGAGATGTTTTTTGGCAAGAGGCCAGAAGATTTGTCAGTAGGAGAAACCCAAGGAGGTCAGCGCTTTTTCGTTTAATGAAAGTCCGCTTTGCTCGTCGAAGAGTATCCCTGCAACGATTCTAGCTAAATGTAAATTAGCAAGAGTGATAGGAGAATGAGAATTTTTCCACACCCGATACGCACTGTCTCTAGCCTGAATGGCAGGGAACAAGTACGATCGAACCATGGATTTGGAGGAGAAAAAGATTTAGAAGATGGAATGAACCCGCTCATCCCATTAACAATTACAGTTCCCACTTTATCGGTAGAATCTGAAGCGTCTTAAGAGTCAAAGCAGTCACTTCAATTATAGTTTAGCGTAGAAAGCAACGCAACTGCCCCCCAATCTAGCCCGATACAAAAGTTGCCAAAAAAAACCGCATAGGACAGGATGGAGATGTTGGAGAGAAAGTATTTTAAAATTAAAGTGAATATATAAGGTTGTGGTCAGATTTACCGATAGGACCGAAGGTGGTGTATTTATAGAGAGAGAAGGACTAAAGTGGGTAAACATAGGTTCAAGTGTGTTCAAGAATCGGTTGCGGACGATCCGGAATGTGTGTAGGTTATTTTGATCAGTTGCTCCAGATCGTTGAGATTACTGAATGATTCGGCTTCCTCCCAACTAAATCGAGTACGAGAGGATCCCAACAATTCAGTTTGTGTACATTGAAATCCCCTAAATAGAGGACCTCAGTTATTTGATGAGAAGATATAACAGTCTCGTGAGAAGTAGTAAGGTAATCAAAAACGGCATGAAAATCTGTTCTGTTAGGAGAACAAGTAGCAGAAGCATAAGGAATATTGAGTAAGAAGGAAGAAAGATTTTTAAGCCACAGAACATCGAAGTTAGGAGATTCGAGATTCTCGAGACGTGTTATAGGAATGTTTATATTTACATAGGCACATACTCCACCCTTCAAACGGAAATTATAAAATATGTTATAGTTGGGATATATTAAACGAGTTGAAGGATGAATTCTTTAGCCATCTGGGTCTCGACAAGAAGCATAAAAATTAGGTTTAGAGTTTGCGAGAGGTAGTATTCCATGGATGCAGAGTTTGAGTGCAAGCCATTGAAAAAAGAAAAGCCAAAAGAAAGCCACGCCTGCGCAAATCTGGCTATCATACACGCACACGCAATCAAAAAAAAAAAAAAAAAAAAAAAAAAGAAATCACAAAAAAAAAAAAAAAAAAAAAAAAAACAAATAGACTTAAATTCTAACTCTGCTTCCGTTGAATACCACCTCTCTAACTCTAGCCCTAATCTTTTGCTCTTGTCTGAGACTCAGATGCTTAAGAATTTCATCCTCTAACTCGTTTAACGTATTCAACTATAACTTATTTCATAATTTTCCTCTAAAGGGTGGAGTATGTGCCTATGTTAACATTAATACTCCTGTAACACGCTCGTGAATCTCGAATCACCTAATTTTCGATGTTCTGTGGTTAAATCTTTCTTCCTTCTACTACAATAATCGTGTGCTGCTACTTTCTCCTAACAGAACAGATTTTCACGCCTTTTTTGAATATCTTACTTTACTTTCTCACGAGACTGTTATATCTTCTCATCCAAATACTGAGGTCCTCTATCTAGGGGATTTCAATTGTACACAACACGAAATGGTTGGGATTCCTTTCATACTGATTTAGGTGGGAGGAGGCCGAATCATTTTCCAGGCATTCTCAACGATCTGGAGCAACTAATTAAAAGAACCAACACCACATTCCGGATCGTCCTTAAACCAATTCTTGAAACACCACTTGACCTATGTTTCACCACGAGTCCTTCTCTCTATAAATACACCACCTTCGCTCCTATTGGTTTAAATCTACCACAACCTTATATCTCTTAATTTTTAATACTTTCTCTCAACAGCTCCATCTGCCCTTTGCGTTCTTTCTGGCACTTTGAATCGGGCCGATTGGGGGCTTTGCGCTGCTTCTACGCTAAACATAATTGGAATGACTGCTTTTCCTCTGGTGACGTTTCGGCTTCTGCCGACAAGGTGGTAGCTGTAATCGTTGATTGAGGGATGAGCAGGTTCATTTCTTCTTCGACTTAATTCTTTCTCTCTCATAATCCATGGTTCGATTCGTAATTGCTCTCTGGCCATTCAGGCTTGAGACAATGCGTATATCGGGGGTGGAAAATTCTCGTTCTCCTATCACTCTCGCTAATTTTTCATTCAGCTAGAAATCGTGCAGGGATACTCTTTTCGACGAGCAAAGCGAACTTTATCAAACGAAAGTGCGCTAACCTCCTTGGTCCTCCTGACAAATCTTGCTGGCCTCTTGCCAAAAACATCTTCAACAACTTTCTGTAAATCCACCTTTCCTCCTCTTATTCGATCTGATGGTTCTGTTGCTAACTCTCCAACTGACAAGGCCAATCTCTTCTGCCTCCTATTTTCCTCTAACTCAAACCCTTGGGACGATTCTGGCATTCCTCTTCCTCCTCCTTCTCTTATCAGGTGTCTATGCCTTTGCCTGAGATTATATTTGATCGGGTGCATGGGCTCCTGAAATCTATGACGTTAGGAAGGCGGGTGGCCCCGGATTGGGCATTCCTCCCTGAGGTTTTGGAGGGAGTGTGCTTTGCCGTGTGGCCCCTCATCTCGTTCAAACTAATTCTCTATGCCTCAATACTAGCACTTTCCCTCAGTGTTGGAAGCACGCATAGTCCAACCTGTTTCGAAAAAGGTAGCCGTTCTGATCATCTTTCTAACTATCGCTCTACAGCTCTAACCTGTATTTATCTAAGTTCTTTGAAAACCCTTCTCGAATCTTGTGTCTTATACCACGTGGAATGTCATCCCCTTTTTGCCAATCGCCAGTGCGGCGTTCGGGCTCTGGAGATCTAGTATTGGTTGATATACTCTCCAATCTAACAGATTTATTAGTTTTCCACCCTCAGGATTACGGGGAGACTTGGCGTGGTGGCGCTTGATATATCCAAAGCATTTGACCGGGTATGGAAAGCGTCACTGCTTCTCCAAGCTCCCCTCCTTTGGATTTCCTCCTTCTCTTTGCTTACTTATTGTCTAGCTTCTTCAAATCACTTCCATATTGGATGTTGTTGATAGTGGTTAATTTTCCTTCCTTATTAAAAGTGGTGTTCCTCAGAATTTGCCGTATCTCGTATCCTATTATCCATTCATATGCCGATGACTGGACATTAACTCTATCCACTCATATGCCGATGACTCGACCCTTCATTCTTCAACTCATTTCTATTCTGCTCCTTCTTTTTACTTACTAGAATTGCCTCTCGTCCTAATCTTTCCGGTATTTCATTCTCGCTGATCTGGATCAGAATTTTCCGGGTGGGTCGTACGCAACCTTGTTGAAATTTAATTTCTTTAAACACCCCAACTTTACAAATCCCCTTCTAGACGCCTTCTTAACTTTTCTATCCTCTTCCTATTGTTTCTTCCGCTTTCCTATTGAAAATATAAACATCCTTCGGCCTTAACATAAACAAAAAAGTGTCTTGGAAACCTCACATCAACAATGGTTGCTAGGGCGCCTCAAAGAAACTGCGGAGTTCTGTTTGGACTGCGAGACTTTTTTCCTTCTTTACAGTTATTCCAGTTATACAAGAGTCTTATTCACCTATGTATAGAGTATCACTCTCTAATCTGGAAGAAGGTGATCAGATTTCACCCGTTTTTTGGATAAGATTAAGTCCAAGGCTAAAAGACTTATTAATATTCTTTACTCTCTAAGTTCACTTGACCCTCTAATCTTTGGCGGCGCGATGTTGGTGCTTATCTCTTTTCTATAGGTACCGTAGGGGCAGGTGCTCGAGGGAGCTTTCCACTCGCTTGCCGCCTCCTTTCAAGACGCCCCTCGCAGCACAAGGAGGTTGCTGTATTGTAGCCACATGAGTTTTTGTGTTGATGTTAGTAAACTCCAAACTAGTTCGCTGCGGTGCCTCCTTCTTGCCTGCCACCTCTGTATCTGTTGGGAATTCTCTTCCAACAACAGTGTTTCATACTCAATTTAATCTCCCTCACTTTAAAGCCCGCGTCTGTGCTCATCTGCGTAATTTGCGTTAGTTGAAATTTTGTTGAGTGTAACACCCCCTCCTTGAATATTGCTTTGCCCGTGAGAGGTGGTGATAACTGTATAAAAAAAAAAAAAAAAAAAAAAAAAAAAAAAAAAAAAAAAAAAAAAAAAGAAAAAAAAAGAAAAATTTATTTATACGCAAAAACCAAAATTTTAAAAAAAAAAAACCTATTTTAAAAAAATATCTAAAATATCAATAATCCAAAAAGTTTAAAAACACTCACGCACCATTCTAGCAACAAAATGGTACAAAAAAAAAAATACTATTGATCAACTAAAAAAGTAGACAAATCTGTATAAATTATAATAATGGCTGTCCAAATAGGTAAATTTTACGCTAAAGACCAAGTTGGGGAAACGCTAAAAATCTTAGTTAAAAAGGAAATCGAGGAAAAAAAAAACATAACTTGGTACTAGCTATCTATATCGAACTAGATTTATTATTGAATCTAAAAGTTTCTCATAATTTTTCACCCAAAAAGTGAGAAGTATCGGCTAAGTATCGGCCATTTTAACCGATACCGATACCGATACGATACCATCCAAAAATGGCCGATACTACCGATACCGATACCGATACTATCGGTACATCCCTAGTAACAACATATCCTCATGCAAAACCCTAGCTCACTCAAGAATTAGTCCCTTTGTGTTCACCAAGAATTTAATTGCACCAGCCACCTTCCTACCATTCACAACTTTCCTACTACCCTCTGCATCATTCGTTCCCTTACCATCCAACTATATGCCTAAATATTTTATTTAAAAGTAAGATAATGTTCCCAAATGCTTCCACGATCCAAAAATTGATTATCAACCGCGGACTTCTCCTCACTTACTACCATTCAAAACCTTACTCTTATTTATTTTAAACTTTTTCAAACACCCTCCTTTTTACACACCCTGCCAAAGCCCTCTAAACTTACCAGATTCGTCACATTAAACCAAATTCATCCCGCGTGCATTAAGCTGGGGCACCCTTTCACTCTCTTCATTTCTCCATCAGTCAAACAACCTTCCCCTACCATCCCTACCTCTTATTCTTATTCTTACCCCATCAATAATACACAATTAAATAGCCAATTAGGACATAACATATCCCTGCACTCATCCACTATTAATGTTGAAACCATTCACTTTCAAACAAATTTTTCTTGCACAAAGTTTTCCCTATCGACATACATTCTTTTGATTTCATTCAGAAACCTGCTGCCAAACACCATGTATCACTAGCAACTGCCTCAGAGATTCCCTATTAATCCTGTCATTACACCTGTTGCCAAGGCCATTAAACCTAAGTAACAATTTATTATCTCATTTTCCCAATCATTTGTTTCAATGTGAAGAGAATTTCGATTGCACAAACAAAATGCACCTTGTTTCTTCGCCAGCAGTTCATCCAGTCAACGTTGAAGCATTCTTTCAACCAAAATACAGCATATATCTTCCTTATAAACACTCAATAAAAAACTTTATTCCCCATGTTCCTTACAGTTCCCTTACTCTCTTACCCTTATCCTATTTCTTTCCTCCTGCTCTGCTCATATTATCTCTGCTTGCTCTGCTTGCCATCTCTCAGGAGCTTTATCATTATTGCTGTTATATACTACTATTATTATTATTCTAATATATTCTTATTATTATTAATATTATTATTATTTCTTTTATATACTATTATTTTTAAACCTTCATTTTTATGGGTCAATCTCCTCTACTTTTGCCCGGTAATGAAAATAAAAATTTAAAACCAATGAGAAAAAAAGCTATATACAATAATTGATTTAGAGCTTCACAACTAAATTAACAATTTATATTAAAATTTAAGCTATTATTATTTATAATTTATATACAAAAAATTTTCTGACACTGTCCGCGATTCAAAGACTCAATGCTGCGGCTCGCCCGCCGCTCAAGTAGACCAGTTTGAACGCTCGCGTATTCAATCGAAGCGCAGCGACGCTGTTGTTTTTTATTAATGTATTATTAATTATTTTATTATTATTATTATTATTATTATTATTATTATTATTATTATTATTATTATTATTATTATTATTATTATTACTAGTTATTATTTTGTAGAGAAACCTTTATTAAATTTTTTCGTTGTTTTCAGCTTAGTCCTTCTGAGGCATTAGCAAATATCCTTTGCTCTATGCGTTCAGACGAAACATTGGTCGAGCTTCATCAACTCAATTATGGCAGTTTACTCATTATCATCGTATGGCTCGTTGAGCAACTATCTAGAACTCACATTCTCGCACCATGCAGATTATTTAATATATGTCTGTCCATTGCAAATGGGACTTCTTCACCTTCACACAGAAATTATGGGAACGCAAGAAAAAACCTGCCATCCGGCTAAAACCTGCCATCGCTCATCGAGATCTTTAATAGTAACAATTGTTATCGTCAAGTGAGTTAAAATTTTGAACACTTTTATTTTTTGTATGCGGATAGCGTTATTTTAAACAAATTTTGAAATATTTTGTTTCCTTAATGAATGAAGCTTTAATTAAACTTACTATGACCTTTAAAAATATTTATATTGCAATTAAGAATTATATATTTCCATAAAATTTTCATGTGTGTAGACATGGCTGTCTTAAATATTGTATTGTATTTGTGATATACATGATAGTAGAAGGCGAGAAATTTAAATTTGAGGATATTATTGAAGATTTTTATACATTGGTGCAAACTGGCACTTACTTAATAGTTCCTGATCTATTTATTCATTATTTAATACTCATTGATTGCGACTTAAACAGATGTAAAACTATATGAAGGATTTGCAAATCTGTATCAGTTTCTAGAACTGGTTCTAGTTGCTCCCACAAGTCTTTAACTCCACTTGCTCTCTCATGCTCTTCATCTCTGGTCTTTTTGAAACCTATAATTAAAAAAATTAACGTTAATGTTTAGGACAGTGTACCTATTAATATTTGACGATGATATTTGACTAAAATTCAGTGTAGCAATAAATAAATGATTGTCTTACCTAATACCGATGAGATGATGAAGATTTATGTAGAATTCGAATTTTTTCTTGAAATGGATGTTTAATTTAAGATTTAGTTATAGTTTATAGCAAACGTCAATTATTATTATTTTATACGCTCGTAAGTTCCACCAACCAATACAAGTTTAAGAAATCGGTAAACCCACGGACGTAGTAACCCTTAATTCAAAATTAAATTTATTGGCTGATGGTATTGTCCGTGAGAGCTTTATATACGATTTAAAAGTCACTCCAATTAAAGAACTTCAAAGCCATTATTATATTAACACAGAAACAATGATAAAATAATAAAGCAACAAAATAGCATTGAGGGCCTCGTACTACACTTGAGAATTATAAATTAGGTTTCTGCATATTTGCAAGTGAATCTTCATCCCACTCAACACCAAAGCCTATCCGAAAAAGAGATTAGCTTCAATTAATCAATATTTTTTTTATATAAAGTGCAAAAGTACAATTGAAAGTGACAAAAGTACATCAGTGGCAGGAGCCTACAATTACTTATTTTAATAGAAGAATCAAAATCCTTGTAAAGAAGAAACCAGGGTAGAAACAATAAGGAAAACATGACTTACTAAGTTAGATAAATTATGCCTATTTCCTTATAATTATTATTTAACAGTTTGTTACTTAGTATATACAAACTACAAACTAGCCAACTACTGGTCGACCAATAATCGACTAGGTACAGAGGCACTTCCAAATTTAGAAGTACCTCCACAATGTACTATACTTTATAATTTTACCACTCAATTAAACAATCCTATATAAACCTTTACTGTTTCACCACTATTCCTTTATCCTCTTCTATCTTCCTGGATACCATCTATCATCATTAGCAATTCCGTAATACCCTTTGACCCTCCACATTTATATCTTCTGATACTTTTAATCTTTAACCATATAATTGTATATTTAATTAACAGCTAGAAAGAGAGAAACATAATTAAAGAACATATAAACATACATTAAATAATTAATCTAAATTAAGACTAACTACTTCCTGACTTTAGTCAGGAACACTAATAAAATAAACAGTAGATACTTAATATTACGCTTCGTTCTATAGAGCCCTTCAAGTAGATCCTTCCATTCCAACTGTCCCACAACAAACCTGTAACGAAAATAAACAGAAAGACATTGTAAATCACTTCCCAATCAAACTATGACAGTTTAAGGATTTTATCCTCACCCATTTCTTTACATTTATACACTTAACTATGAAATAGTTTTTTATATAGTAGACTTTTTTTTAGTCAATAAAAACCTTTTATAGCTCTTTTAGAATCATCACGTGGTTTCATTTGTTTCATGAAATTATTTCCCTTGTTATTTGATTACACCTCTATTCTTATGACGTATTTAATAAGACGTTTGATAGATGGGATTAAACATATATGATTTCTGTTTAGCTTTTACTTCAACCCTTGAACTTGAAATAGCGTGGCATGGCGATAGTGTTTGAAGGCATGATTCGATTCCTTATGTAGATCCTAAGAAGACTTCCTAGAAAGTTCCCCACCCCCAATACGCCATGTCCTTGAGATGCAAACTTTATATAAAAAAAATCGTGCAATTTTATCATCAGGAGCAATAGTAATAATAATAAAATTAATTGATGTATTGTTAAATGCCTT